>OVAN01009091.1:0-17340 GCA_900406275.1 Anastatica hierochuntica | reverse complement strand
TGAAGAAATTAATGATGAGACTGAGGATCCGGATCCGAAAACTGTATCAGAATACCAAGAAAGGCCTGACTGAGAGAAATGGCAAACGGCCATGAAAACTGAATTAATCTCGCTCAATAAACGGAATGTCTTTGGACATGTGGTCATTATACCTGAAGATTTAATGCCAATTGGATGCAAATGGCTCTTTGTCCGAATGAGAAATGAGAAAAATGAGGTCACAAGATATAAAGCCCGACTTGTGGCACAATGTTTTTCTCAAAGACCGGGAATCGATTATGGAGAAACGTATTCCCCGGTCATGGATGCAATCACATTCAGGTACTTGATGAGTTTAACAACATCCAACAATTTAGAAATGTACCTGATGGATGTTGTGACTGCATACTTGTATGTATCACTGGATAGTGATATTTACATGAGAATTCCCGAGGGATTAAAGATCTTTGAAGGATCAAAAATGCAAGAAGCATTTTCTAAGGGAATATGTTCGGTCAAATTACGACGATCACTTTATGGATTAAAACAATCTGGACGCATGTGGNTGTTTAAGAAGGGATATGTAAATAATGCAATATGCCCTTGCGTCTTTATTAAGAAATCCTTATTAGGATTTGTGATCATCGCTGAATATGTTGATGACCTAAACCTAATTGTTACTCAAAAGGAGATAGATGATGCACGAACTCATATGAAAGAAGAGTTCGAAATGAAAGATCTTGGTAAGACAAAGTTTTGTCTTGGGCTCCAGATAGAGCACCTGAAAGATGGAATATTTGTGCATCAGTCAAACTACACCAAAAGAGTGTTAAAGCGCTTTAATATGGATAAAGTGAATTCTTTGAGTACCCCAATGGTCAATAGATCACTTGACATTGAAAAGGATCTTTTTAGACCTTGTGAAGATAACGAAGAAGTATTAGGTCCCGAAGTACCTTATATGAGCGTTATAGGTGCATTGATGTATCTTGCAAATTGCACTCGATCAAATATAGCATTTGCTACTAATCTGCTTGCAAGATATAATTCGTCCCCTACGCGTAGACATTGGACAGGAATAAAACACATTTTTCGTTATCTCCAAGGAACAATTGATTTGGGATTATTTTATAATAGAAATATAGAATCTGCTTTAGTTGGTTTTGCAGATGCAGGGTATTTATCGGATCCTCATAAAGCTATATCGCAAACGGGATACGTTTTTACTTTTGGTGGAACAACAATGTCATGGAGGTCTCAAAATAGACTCCTGGTCGCTACTTCCTCGAATCATGTAGAAATTATACCTCTTCATGAGACATGTCGGGAATGTGTATGGCTCAGATCTCTGACCCAACATATACAAGATGCCAGTGGAATGAAGATCAACAAAGTGCTAACTTTATTATTTGAAGACAATGTTGCATGTGTCACACAGATAAAAGAAGGCTATATCAAAAGCGACCGGACAAAACACATTCCTCTAAGATTTCTATCCTACACTCAAGAGCTCGAGAAGAATCAAGAAGTTAACGTCCAATATGTCCGCTCATGTGAAAACTCGGTGGATTTACTTACAAAAGCGCTCCCTACAACGATATTCAGTAAACACGTTCAAAGTATCGGAATGCGTCATCTACGAAATTTATGAGAAAAGAAGGATCCATCATTTCCATGGAGAGATTGTACTACTGTACTCTTTTTCCCTCGTCATGATTTTTATCCCAACGGGTTTTTCCATGACAAGGTTTTTAATGAGGCAGTATACAATACTATACTAATGATGGATAATTAAGGGGGAGTGTTAAAAGATAATTATCCATTTCTTCTTATCTTTAACTTTGCCGACTTACTATGGTAATATTTTATCATTTCCTTTTACTACAAATAGGAGGCTTTGATGGCTTTGGTAATAAGATGTAACTTACACAATACACCATAATCTCAAAGGCTCCTAAACTCTCTCCCACGTCTATTCTTTTTCTTTCACCACCATCACAAATATATAACACAAACACTCCTAAAATATAAACAAAACACTTTCATAAGTATGTAGTATTTAACATTTCAAAGTTTTTCCCACAAAAAATGATACAACCAACACTAAAATAATTTTTAAAGATTCGGAACTAAAATGTTTGAGTTTACACTTTAGTTTCTAAAGTAAATGTGACAACTACGACCACCCTTCTCATGTGCTTCGATGCTTTGTCTTTAGATCCGCATACCTATTATGTCCGACAACCAGGAACGCTACTCCAAAGAGACTTTAAATTCATGATTTATTGTCCTAGTATTGCTCCAGCACAAACACGTGTAACTGTAAAGTCCTATCAGGACTAGTGACTAAAAAGATAAGTGCACTTTGGTAACATAGGTAGTCAAATTAATCATTTTAAGCTCTCATCATACATCATTCTGTCTCTATAAACCGGGATCTCACACAAAAATTCATCAAAATAGTCTAGTTTGATTCATAATCAGATTGTGGTTGGTTTGATTTAAATTTATCCCACTATATATATATATTGCGAAGTGGTGATGTGGCACAATTTTGGAACTCACCAGATTTTTTTTAAAAGGTTTTTTTTATGTATCGCGTTCTGAGTGGCTTTCCATGATTTTTCGCTTAAAAAGGTCTAGCTTTTGTAGAAAACTATACTAACCCTACAGGAAATTATAATACTTATCAAAATCGGAAAAAATAGCTACCTCGTGTTTATCTTAGCACAATCATCATTTCTTTTTTTTTATAAAGAATAATCGGCTCGTGTTTATCTTATAACACAATTATAAAAGTTGACTGACAGTGCGCTCAAGCTTTGTGAAGAGAAGGCCAAATTCAAGGTACATAGATTCGTTTTTTCCTCTCTTCCGCCCTTTCTTCATCATTGTAGGTGGTGATCTAATTTAATGATCCAAGTTGGCATAATAAACTATCTATTCATCTTATTTGTTCATAAGTTTTTCCTTTGTGATTCTGTTTGCCATCTTCATAAATACTGAAACTAATTCATGTGTCGATTTTTGGTTAAAATATTTTTTATCAATAGAAACGTTTCATGTTTTTTTAGGCCTTATTAGATGTGAGTTTTAGGAGATTGTGCTTTTGGTTTTGGATTTCTTTGTTTTAAAAGATGAAATCATGTTTTCAGAATACCTACTACAATGTATTTTTCGTGTTAACTTAAAAATGCTAGAGTATTAGAATGTGTGTTTTTAGGATCATTTTTTTCGAAAATCATCATGCCCGTGCGTTCGCACGGATCACGGCCTAGTATGTTGTATCTTTGTTAATTAAATATTTCTATACTAAATTTAAATTTCAGGTTTAAACCAGAAAAATTTTCTTCTCTCACTTAACTGCAATTGAAACCTCTTAGAAAATTATTTATAAATTGCATGATTAACAAATGTAACTTGATTATTTTGCATAGTTTTGAAAACAACAACTTGAACATAAAATCATTGCATTTATTTGATTGTTAGAGACACCATAAAGGAATTCTATCTTCTCCTTGTTTGCCAAAATAGAAACACAAGTAGAACACTCGTTTTGCACTAACAAATCACTTTATTCAAACCTTAACCTGAGGTAAACGTCCATACAAAGCCTCCTTACGCAATGCATAGCCAATATAAGAAAAATATCTACAAAGTTCAAGAATATCATTCAAAATAGAGTAAAAATCAACAATGAGAGTCACCATTCTTGAGGAGATTTATCAAGAGTAAACAATCAAAGTGCACTTGAAGAGATGAAACTCCACGAGTCCCAAAGGATTGCAAAGCCAATAGAAAAAAAACAATTGCCTCAACCATGAACGTCATCCTCATGTTTTCTTGGAAGCCGAAAAATTATATTTATAAAAGATCTATATTAGAACGGAACAACCAATCAATGTCACATCCCAAATGATCCACGCGTGAAGTCTTACTGCTGTTACATCAGTAGGTGGAAGAGCAACTGCCTTGGAAGCTTGTAAGAGAAAATCTAATAGGGAAGGTATACCACCGAAAGCTCCAAACGAAATGGGGATCAGCTCCAAATGAACATGTTAGTACAATATGGTCAAATGTTTCTGGTTCCAAACACAACACGCATTTAGCCTCCTGCATAATTCCACGAGCATTTATTTGAGATGCCACCGGCACCACACTTCTCATTGCCTTCCAGAAGAAACTCTTCATTTTCGGTAATATGCGCAGCTTCCAAATCACTTTTGTTACTTTAAGGTGACTTAAATCTCATATGTACCAGTAAGCTGCATTATTCAGTTAGCTCGGACGTTCCTTATGCTAGCGTAGTTGGATGCCTTATGTATGTTATGGTGTGCACTATACCAGTTTGGCACAAGCGGTTAGTCATGTAAGAAAGTCTATGTCTAACCCTGGGAGAGATCATTGGAATGCCATAAAATGGATTCTCATGTATTTTGAGAGGAACATTTGACTATGGGCTTATGTTTGGGGGTCAAGAGTGTGGGTCAGTTGTGGGGTACGTTGATTCAGATTATTCTGGTCACTTAGAAAATAGAAATTCCACTACAGGGTACGTCTTTACTCTTGCAGTAAGTCTTTTTATGTTGGAGGTTGTGCTACAATGTCTACCACGAAAGCTGAGTACATGGTAATGGGAGAGACAACCAAGGAAGCAGTCTGCATTCAGAGACTAGTTTCAGAATTTGGCATTTATAAGTGGAGTTCAGTTACACAGTAATAGCCAAAGTGCATTATGTCTTGCTATGAATCATGTGTATTGTGTTACAACATAACACATAACATTGAGGTTTCACAAGATCAAGGAGCTTGTAGCTTCAAGTGAAGTTTTGCTGGAGAAGGTGCATATGTCATAGAATGTGGCTGACATGTTGACAAAGTTTGTTACATCTGAGAAATTCAAGCATTTCTTGAATATCCTCTATATGGTCCGTTGCTAGAAGAAAAGGAGGTTCCCCGCAGAAGGTTGATGAGATAAGGATTTTTGAAGAGATTTTTCATCAAGGTTGAGTTTGTTACTTTAAGGTGACTTAAATCTCATATATACCAGTAAGCTGTCTGAGTTCGTTTGTTAGATATTCGAGTCAAGGTTGACATATGTGGGATACGATTTCTTAATGGGCCTAAAGTTCAAAGTATAGGTGATTTAGAAAGTTGTTTTTTTAAGTTATAAATTCAGGTGATGGGGCTTTGTATGATTATTCACACGATTAACAAGAAAACTCTAAAGGGTATTTTCCTCAAATTCGTTTCTCTCTGCGATTTAACTTTTCTCCTTTGGTTTAGCTCGTGATTATTTACACTACCTTTTTACCTATCAAAATCTAACAAAGTATTATGTCGTATGGATATACTACCTCGCTCAATCAAATAGCCAGACTTTGTCATATATTTTCCAAGCTAAAACTTCTTACCGATGCAAAGAGCCAAACGGTAGCAGTTGTACATGCTCCATCCTTTTGGGTAAGAAATCTTCTAGCACTTGCCAGTTCTTTTGTCGTGTATCTTAATTTATAAGGTCTAAAACACAAAGATTATGTGATGCTTGCGATGATTGACCAATTAGTCTCAATGGCTTCTCAATGACTAGCCATGCATCGTCCGAAACTTGTATTTTCGAACCATCACCTACTAGCCATCCTACACCCTTCACCTGTAACTCCCTAGCTTCTAGATTCCCTCACCAACCATGGAATATGTTTACCGAAATCTTACACTCCATTAGGAAGAACCATGGCAATATTTTCCTAATAGGACCATGAGACTAAGGCAGATGGTGCCTTAATGATACGCCAACCTACCTTGGCGAGAAGCAAAATGTTCCACAACATCTCAAAATCCTAATCCTACCTTACTTTTTGGAATCATCATTTTATCCCCAACAACCCAACTTGTTTTACGCATGTCGGGTTTGTCATCCCACTAAAACTGTGTCAGCACCTATTGCATTCCACAACAAAGGGAGAAAGATAACTTAAAACAAGATACGACATAAATTGGAATTGATTAGAGCACGTCCTTTAGTATAACCTCCTTTCTAACGAGAGAGAGAAGCGAGTTAGCCATGAAAGATAGTGTTGGCGTATCAACAATCATAGTGAAAATGTATCATTTCCTCCTATCAAAATTCTCCGCTAATCCTAGATTCTTACCATTACCACATTGGCATGGATGTTAAGTATCCACTTAGCTACAAATAAGTCGGTGTCTTTGATGTGAACGTAATAGTCTTTGCTACATTTATTGACTGGTCGAATGCGCGTTCATAGGAATGAGTTAGTGATTGCAAAGTACGGCAAGTTGAAACATCAAACTTGCAGGAAAACATAGTATCATCAGCAAAGAGTAAATGATTGATTGAATGTTTCTTACGTTGAACCAGAATCCCAAAAATCTGTCATGAAGCCTGCTCTCTCCAACAAAACCCTGAAAGAACCTCGATACATAACAGAAAAGACATGGAAAGAGAGGATCCTCTTGTCGTAGACCTCTAGAAGGGTGAACTTGCTCCTGAGGTGTATCATTTAGGAGGAAGGAATACAAAATCGTAGTAACACACTCCATGATTCATCGAATCCAAGTACTATGGAATCCCATTTGGTCTAGAACCACTCAAAAGAAAATCTCATTCGACACAATCATATCCTTTATTCATGTTTACTTATAGTCATAGAGAAATGTTTCATAACCTTTGATAGTCGCAAATAATGCAACACCTCGCATGTAATAAAAACATTGTCAGATATGGCCCTACCTGGCATAAACATCGATTAGTTCTCTGAAATTGAGCCCGATGGCACCCGCATTCAATTGGTGAGAATTTTAATGATGATCTTATAAAACACGCTAGATAACGCAATCAGTCTGTAATTATAGACTTTTTAAGCACCTTGAATCTTAGTATCAATCTGACATGAGTCCCATTGAGCTTTCGTGGGAGGCTTATTGTATGGAAAAACACAGACACCTCTTGAACGATATTTGGGCCTACAACCGTTTACAAGGACTGAAAGAAACCTCACGAGAAAGGATCTTTCCTTTGGATTGATACAAAGGTAGCTTTCCTTATATCCTCCGCTGATGGGATCTTTGAAAGGATCGTGTTGGATTTATGTGATTGTGGTCTCTATAGCCTCATTGACAAGTAAATAGACACTCACCAAGGCTAAGGTCAATAGAAATTAATAATATGTTGAAGGTCTCATGCTCTTTAAAACGAGTAATTCTTGATCATCTTCAATTATCGTGAGACAGTTTAGTGATCTTCTTGCTCTCGTAGTAGCATGAAAGTAGTCAGAATTTTGATCCCCATATTGTAATCAAAACACTCGATTTGTTGATGCCAAAAGATTTCTTCTTCTCTAAAAGTATATGCTAGGGTAGAATTCAAACAATCAACATTTCCTTGATCAATATCCACGGCAGAGAGAGCTTCATCCAAAACCAAATGAGTGTCTTTAAATTAACTTCTCACTATTATAATTATGTTCATTTGTCCACTTTATCAGTTCACATCATGCTCTATTCAGTCTCACCTCAACAGAAGGGGTAGGTAAACCGCACCAAATGGTAGAAATCGTATCATCTATCTCATCCTTCTCCCTTAACTGATTATCAAATCGAAATAATCCTTTCATCTTAACACATGTATCATCCAAGTGAGTTACAACATGACAATGATCTGAACCCTGAAAACGAAAATATTCACATCTTCCTGAGGGAAACAACTCAACCTAGCATTGTTGGACATAACTCGATCAAGCCTAGTATGAACCAAATGATCATGCCTTATTCAACTCCACGAAAATAACTCTCTCTAGCACTAGAATCGTAACCCCAAATTGGCATGTTGTTACTAATGCCAGCGAGTTTCGGCTCCGCCGGAGTAAATCCTCCTCCGATGCTGCTCCACATCTTCTCTTACACTCTTCTTTTTTTGTTTGATTCTTTGTTTCTATGGATTTCTCGTCTGCTCTCCTATCTCAAGGTAATGGTTAATGATAGAGATGACATGTACGATGGTTTCTCTTTTATGAATTTCATTCCTTCATCATTAAACCCTCAGCTTGTTTGTATTTTCTCATGGATATGGGTCGTACTAGGGTCTCCAACTTTGAATAGTCATATAGACGACATTACTAGCTCTTGGCGCCTTCCAAGGCAGTGTTTCCTCTACCATTGGAGAAGTCTCCTTATTATGCCTCATGTCCCAATTTATTGGTACTAGTAAGTCTGACTATGGTTCACTTTATGAACCAAATATTTTATGACGGTTCAAGATTCTCGGCTCTACCATGGACCTTTCGCATATCTATTGGCAGTTCAAAGATCAGCAATATCATCACCTCTCTCACCAAATTTGAGACTTACAGTGAGAATGAGAGTTAATATATCTTGCTCATTATCAGAGATAAAGCTCCCTACTGGAGGTGTCTATACCATGTTTGAAGTCCCCCTACTCTGCTAGTTGTTTAGATGGACACCTTAAGAGAAGATAAAACTCTCTAGGTATACAGTACTAGGTGGCCGCTTGTGCGGACGTGAATAATTTCTAAATGAATGAGAAGCTATGTTGTGTAATCATATAAATTACACATGTTTTAAAAAATATTTGAATTATGTTATCAATAATATAAAAAATATCTATATGTTTGTGGTATTTGTTAGTTGCATTTTGATGTTTTTTTTTTTATCAACCACACATTAATTAAGAATTAGCTCTCGCAAGGGATAGCCAATTCGGAAGAGTTGTGTCTACAAAAGCAAAATCAATATAACAAAGGCGGGATCTTCGTGCCAAATCATCTGCGTGCGTGTTCGCCGTCCTTGGAATTTGCGTCAACGTGACGTCGGTGAAAAAACCACATAGATGCTGGTAATCTTGAAGTTGTGAGTAGAAGGTTGGCCAGTCCTCCGGATGTTGGACAATATGTATAAGCTCCGCACAATCCGTTTGGAAAACCCGGCAATCGACGTTGCGATTATGCAGCTCCGTCATCGCCCATAGCAGTGCTTCAAACTCCGCATGTAGTGGTGAAAGACTCCGCCGAAAGCACTTTGCCCCCAGTAAGACGAGTTCCCCATCACCATTGTTGCATATCCAACCAAGCCCTGAAGTTGAATCCGACTGTTTCCATGAACCATCTATCCGACAAAAAACACCATTTGGGCTACATGGTATATTACACAGGATATCCTCTTCCGAGGAGGGATCAATTTGTGCTTCGTACCAAGCCAGAGCATCTGTCTCTGCCGCCCGTAATATCTCCGCCACATCCAGGGTTATACCTTGGAAGACCTTTTTGTTTTTCGCTTTCCAAATTAACCAGATTATCCATGGATAGAGATCTGGACGACCGCTGTCCCTCGTAAACCCATGGTGTTCCCAAAAAAGATATGCCATGTTTGTGTAAATTGCACCAGAAGGGAAAGGTTCAGTCCTTGTTTGATTTTTGTAGGGATCCCAAATGTGCTGGATTGAGGCGCATTCAAAGAAGATATGATTAATTGTTTCCGCGCATAAACCACAACGCTTACAAATCGTGTCGCATTGAATCCCCCTTTGAGCTAATCCACTAGTTGCCGTCAAACTTTCGGTTAAAATTCCACCAAATGTTGCATTTTGATGTTAAAAATGCATAATCTAACCTAAAATTTAGGTGGTGTTGTTTTGCCTCATTACTTTTATGCAGCAATTTCATTAGATGTTGAGATCAGGAAATAACAACTCTAAATCGGATGGCCGATGAGAGAGCTTTAAATAAGAAAATTTTCATGGTGGTCCTAATCCATATATAAGGAAAATTTTGACTTGATTTCATCAACGGTTGGCAGTTAGGGTTTGCCATATAAGCATGAAATAATTTTTATTTGTTATTTCTTTTATTAAATGTTTGCACATAACTCACGCTATCATCGAGCTATGCTATTTTAACCACATAATATGCATAATTATATTTCTATATTTGTTCAGTTTCATATAATTTGAGTTTTATTTGAGCATAACACATGATGATAATTTTAAAATGGATATAATTTGATATATACCATATACCATATAAAATTTATAATATATGTTTTATATATAGTTTAGGTTTGGATCTGTGATATACCATGTAAATTTGTATTATACTTGTTTATATTTAATTTTTGTTCTCACTTTTAATATTAAACATAATTGTGTTGTAATCTTTCTCTTTTAAATTAGGTTTTGACCAGTGATATATCGTAAACAATTTGTGTTATATTTTCTATATTTAGTTTAGGTTATGAGTCGTTATATAACATATAAAATTTGTGCTGCATTTTTCTATACACTATTTATATTCTCACTCATGATATACCATATATTTTAATAGCAAAATTTTAATAATTCTCTTCCCTAAAATTTTATATCAATTTTAAATAGTCTTACAAAAACTATGTTACAAAATTATTGTAGTTTTGAAATAAAATTCATGAATTTTTAGAGTGTAGTTATTTTTACAGTTAGAGAATGTGTTTTGAAATGTTATAAGTTTTGTAGTTTTAATTTTACTATGGTTAGGAACCTGCGAGTTCTTAAAATTTTTATATAATTAAAATATTTTAGGTTTTAATGACTAATGATGACAATATAAATAGAAAAGCAATAAATAAAATATGAAGCGAAACTATATAATTAAAATTAAGAATAAAATCATAAATAGAAATATCAGTCAAGAGAAAAGTAAATTATTCCGGTTAATAAAACAACATGATTTTATATATTGTGGAGGAAGGCGATATAGGGTGTCATACAAGTCTGTTTTCTTTAGGTTGGTGCGAAATTTTTTACATAAAATTTTCTGAATTTTAATAAATTAAATATAAATATATATTTTATGAATTTTGTTTACTTCAGATGAATATATCTTATGTTAATTTTTTTTATTTAAGCACAACATAGAATATAAGGAAATAAGAAAAGGAGACTTACAAAAATACACCTTTGTATTGTCTGTTTTTCAAAAATACCCCTGCTTGAAAAAAATTTATTTTTACACCTCCCTTTTTAATGAAAAAGACCATTATACCCCTAGACTAAAAGAAACCCTAAACGTTAAACCCTAAACCCTAAACTATAATTCCTAAACTTTACACCCTAATAGCTAAACCCTAAACCCTAGTCACTAAACCTTAAACCCTAAACCCTATTTGTGCAAATAGGAGGTGTATATTTGAGAACCATTAAAAGATAGGTGTAAATGTAAAATTTATTTTTCTTTTAAGTGTATTTCTATAAATTAATCAATAAGAAATATGAACTAAAACGAAAGTAATAAAAGAAATATAAACTTACATAAAATAAATATAATAAAAAAACCAGAAAGAAAATAAGTGTATAAATATAGATCGAAAGGAAAATAGATTTCTCCAACTAATAGAATGGTTTGATCTTATATAGTGAGGAGGATGGCGATTTAGGGCTTCTAGAGAGATTTTTTGTTTAGTTTGTTGCAAAAAGTTTTGCATAAAATTTCTTTCTTTCTATAAGATTGTAAAAATTGTACTAATTACATTATAATGTATATTTTTGAATCTTTAAGAAGTATTGTAGATTTTAGTTTTTTTAAAAACTGAAATATGTAAAAACAAATAATTTAGGAAAGTTGATTAAAACTATGATAACACTATTTTTTTATTATATTTGAATTTGATATTCAAATATAATTTCTTTCTCAAAAACTAGATTATTAATAACTAATAATTTAATTATGGTTACTTTTAGACTAATTAAATATTATATATAGCTTTAAATTTATAATATTGTATTATATATATATAAAAGATATATAATGTTAAAAATACATAGATAAGGACATATGATTATATATTAATGCTATATATATATATATATAAGAATATTTTATTCGATCATATAAGTCATCTCTATGTAGATTTTATTAAAAATAGGGGTACAATGACATAATTATCGGATCATAATTTTAAATAATATGCAAATATTAATGAATATATATCCAAACTATTAACCATAACATGAAAAAGCGAAAAATCTATATGAATAAAAACTAATATGTGTATCATTGTTTGTCTTATTTTATTGGTATATACTTAGACAACACATCTTGTTTGAAATCCAATTAATTAATATAAATCCAAAATTGAATTATATTACAAAATTCAAACAGGAAATACCAAAGACTTATCAATTGAACATATTCTTAAGATATTTAAAACCATCAAACAATATACATCAATTAAGAAATTTGTAAAATTCGTTTAGCAAAAACTCTTTTCGAGTAGAAAAAAATCTAATGGATGTTGCAAAATCAAGACCTCATTTTATATTTATTGATCTAAAATAAATACTAATTGTTTTAAAAAATCCATATGCGTCTTAGCTCAAAATAACATCATACGATATGTGATATTTTTTTATTTATTGGTCAGTCTAATTTTTTTATGTTTATTTTACCAACAAACACATTTAACTGTGAGAAAGTTGAATATCAACAAAATTAGATATATGCACAAATAAAAATGAAAAATAAAACCATAAAAATCGTTAATAAACAACATGATAGTAGAAAAATATTTATATAAGTACATACACATATTTTTTATGCGTCTAGTGAACAAAAAAAATTAATGAGTAAAAAATTTTCAAAATGTAAACGTCATAAAAAGATATAGCATCAAAATAATCATCCACCTGGTTATAATCATGGTCATCATCATCAAAATATGGATTCCACAAAACATCAAAGAATAACGTTTTGAGTAAAATTTTAGAGGACGAATCAAAATATTTATTTCATTTCACTACTGACTGGAAAAAGAAATAAGATGCTTCATAATCTGCTTTCATATTTTTCTCCCTCTGATTTCTCAACTTGATCACCATCTTCTCTTTTTTCTTTATTTTCTTTGTTAGTCTAACCCAAGAATAAAATCAAAATGAGATCTTTTATCGGTTTATAGAGACAAAACTATATGGAACAATTAAAATGCTTACCTTATACTTTTCTTCAAACTTCTCAAATGAATTCAATTGTTGCAAATATGAATAAGTTGTCACATAAAGTTTGAGTTTCTCGTAACATTTTTGGAAAATAAGAGAAATTAATAAAACGATGTTGCTAATGCATATAATCAAAACTTTAATTTCTAACTCCATTATCATGAAAACTACACTCCCACATGAATATAAAGGAAAAATATATTAGAAGCAATATAAATAAAAAGGTAAATAAAATTGTAAACGAAAATAATATAAGAAATGTGAACTAATATTAAATAATTAAAACAAAAATAAGAAAGAAAACTATATGTATAAATATAAATATAAATTAGGAGAAAAGTAGATGTTTCTAGCAAATAGAATAGCATGATCTTATATAGTGAAGAGATTATTTTTTGTTTAGCTTGTTACGAAATTTTCATTACATTTTATTTTGATTTTGTGCTTCTACATAATAAACTTTTAGTCTTGAAATTTTTAAAACTCATTTATAATATTTTGAACTGAATAACTAAAGAGCTATACACTTTTTTTTATTTTTAGCGAGTAGTTCTAAATATCTTTTATGGAAGTTAAATCAGTCCATTTTACATATATATCTTCATTTTGCTAATTTAGTATTTAGATGAAAAGACTCGATATATAACATAAGTTTGTTGGGGTAAAATAAATCATCTCTGACATCAAAGAACTAAGCTGCGTTCTAAGAAATGATTGAACCAACGAACTAAGAAAGGAATGAAGCAATATCAAGGGAAATAGTATCAAGGATAACGACAAGACTGACTACTCGACTAAGGGGCATATCAGCGGTGAAAAAGGAAAGATTCCCCTTTTATTCTTCTAGATATCCACGATGGTTGCATTGAGCGAGAATAAAGAAAACATTTCTACATTCAAGATTCTCATAATATAGCACGAATCTACGTGATATCTAGGGTAAACCTAAAGGATATTCGACCTTCATTCTCTTCGATATACTATAAATATTTATCCTTGTAAACCCTAATATATTCATCCACACATTCAAACAATTGATCATATATTCAATACAAAGATCTACTTCTCGACCAATTTTACATCTATTCATTGCTTGAATCTCTGCTTTCCGTAATGGCACAACGAGCCGACAAAAAATTACCTTAACAGTTTGGCTCTAGAAGGAAGGTGTTATTATATTAACTACGTGTCGATGAGCAGATCATAGCAAGATCAAACAATCAACCTTGAAGAAAACACTCTCGCAAGAGGTACGAAAACCAACCTCCTAGGGGGCAGTGGAGAAGATGGTGTTCCCGCCGATCCAATTTCCACCGACGAAATAGAAGCCATGAAGCTTCAGTTGGAGGAATAATCCCCCGCAAGATGGCCAAACACACCCAGAAGATTAACCAGCTGGAGATAGACAACACTACTCTCAGAGAAGAAAACTCTGTGTTGGCACGGAGAAAGCTCCATCCCATGAGAGAAACCCTCAGTTTCATGTACCTACCAACCCAATGCAATCTTTTGATTCTTCTGGGGCTGGGGGCAACCTTTTCCAAATACCCATGGGAGCAAGCAATCCAAGGATCGAAAAATACCCAATGCAATCTTTTGATTCTTCTGGGGCTGGGGGCAACCTTTTCCAAATACCCATGGGAGCAAGCAATCCAAGGATCGAAAAATTCTCCAGGAGGGATATGGATATCTTCACCCCCAAGCGAAGATCCAATCAGGTCGACTTCCGTGTCACGGGAGTCCAATCCCGCACAAGCAACATCCAGGGCAAGGTAACACCCCTCATGCATCAATTCTCGCCCAAATCAAGGAAAAGTTCTCCAAACGCCTAGATGATGTCCAAAATGGTTACAGTGAAGCTATGATGTGCAAAGGATTGGGGTTAAGCCTTTTTGGTCCAGAGTTACAATGGTTTCATTAGTCTGCGAAGGGATAGAAAAGGCGCTGACAATCATATACCCATTACTCGTTCGCAAGAATTGCTGATTTGTTTGTGGAGCAGTTTACAAGTAGTCGAGTCATAGAAAAGACGCCAGAAAACTTGTACGAGATCGTCGAACTCCAATCAAAATCTCTATGTTGCTATGTTTATCGCTTCAATCAGGAGAAGATCGCCATCCCAGACTGTGACTTCATCATAGCGGTCTCTGCCTTTAAACGAGGACTCTTGAAAGACGAGGATCTCTACAAATACCTAACCAAGTACTAGTGCCACACCATGGAAGACGTCCTGTCCAAAGCTTGGGCTCATATCAGATGGTAATAGGATGTAGAACATCGCAACGCCAACACAATAAAGTCTGATTCCCGAGTCACCAAAACTGTTAGAGGAAGCTGCGAGGAAAAATCCTACAATCGTCCACCTGAGACTCATCCACCAGAGGGAGCACCAAAAGCAGTCACCGTCCCCTGAGCGTAGCCACAACCACTGAGCTTGATCACCACATCCTTTACATTGAAGGCACCAAGCTGGTCAACGTGTTACGACAGATGGGCCCTAAAGCCAACTGCCCACAAAAGATGAGGACTCCAAACACACATAGAAATCCTAACAAATGGTGTAACTTCCACCGAGACCACGGGCATCGGATAGAAGATTGTGTTGCGCTATGCATTAAAGTAAACGAGTTGTTGAAAAAGGGGCACCTGAGGAAATTTTTATCTGAGAAGGCCAAAGATCACTTTGAGCCATTGAGGGGGACCGCGCTAATGAGGAAATGACCCTTGCTTCGCCACTACGCCATGATCATGTGATTCACGTGATTTTTGGAGGATCACAGATAAGCGGAGTCACGCACGCTGCCGCGAAAGGAGCACCTAAATCCTGCAAACCCGACCAGAGGAGAACGGAGCGAAGTGCAAGGCTACTTGAGGTGATCCGATCACTTTCTCTACTCAGGAATATGCAGGCGCTGTTAATCTTCACCATGACGCTCTGGTCATCACCCTTACCATTGCCAACTGCCTGGTGAAGAGGATTCTAATAGACAATGGCAGCTCTGCAAACATCATGTTCAACGAGGCATACAAAGACCTTAGCCTCAAAACTGACATGTTAACCAAAAATATGATCCCTCTGGTATGATTCATCGACAAGGTGAAGCAAACCGCGGGTGAAGCAACGCTTCCAATGTTTTTAGGAAGCGTCAACAAATCTACTAAGTTCATGATCGTAGACTGTCCTTCCGCTTATAATGCCATCCTAGTTCGTCCCTAGATTCGTGAGATGAGAGCGATACCTTCCACGATGCACCAGATCTTAAAGTTCCCCACCCCCTTGGGAACCAAAGAGGTCAAAGAAGATCAAGAAAGCTCCATATCGTGCTACCAGATTACCCTCAAGAGAAAGACTAAGGAGACGAGATGCCGCATTGACTTCGACGAGGAGGATAAAGAACCAGGGGAGGACAAAACCAACAACCAACCTACCTAAGATCAAGAAATCGGGCCCCCAGGGTCCACCTGTCCATTATGTTTTCTCCTTTTTTATGTTATCTTGAATTTCGCCCTTAGGCACTATGTCTTGGCATTCTTTTAGCTTTTTATTATTTTACTTGCCTATGGGCGATAATCTAAAAAAACTTTGGTTTTCGCAAAAGATAAAATCATTTGCTTCTCAGAACATGCTGCTAAAGATCGCATCGCTCCAAGGGGAGCACCACAGAACAATCCCCCTGAGATATATCAAGGTAGAGATGTCAATGTGGACCGCAACCCGTGGGTTAGGCCCAAGTAATACCGTTGCGGGGTGGGTTTGGACACGTTAAAAATTGTCCATAAAAACGCGGATCATGCGGGCCGGACCCGTATGGTCCGCGGGTTTTGGCGGGCTAGACCGCAGGTTGTCCGCGGATTGAGTGTACTAGTGTTCTTGTGGATTTCTAGTTATATTACGTATGTTTTAAACTTTAACTATCTTCTTTTTTTATTTTGAGAGTATTCTCTTTGACACTTTGATAGGCAAAACAAATTTTCTAACAAAATTTGGTGATGAAAGTTGTCAAATTTAAACTTAACTTTCATTTTAAAAGAAATTAATCATATCACATTTTTTGAAAGAATTCACTTCAAAGTAAGAAAATATTTTCCATTAACTTTCTCAACAAAAGTTATGACGGTTCATGAAATGACTTCTTGTTTTATATATAGATATATATTTCTGTACGCCATTATAGCATCAAATAGATTAAAAGATAACTAGTTTTAACTTGTAAATATGTAAATTCATCTTAATGTATTGATCTAGTG
Source organism: Anastatica hierochuntica (assembly GCA_900406275.1). NCBI lineage: Eukaryota > Viridiplantae > Streptophyta > Magnoliopsida > Brassicales > Brassicaceae > Anastatica > Anastatica hierochuntica. The sequence goes on along the minus strand of OVAN01009091.1, from coordinate 110 downwards.
GTTAAAAAAATGTGACTATATTAACGACAATTGGGTGCTAGCGGAGAAAAACCATGTTTATTTATCGTCAACTATTACCCAATTATCATATATATATATATATATATATA
>OVAN01009090.1:0-17144 GCA_900406275.1 Anastatica hierochuntica | reverse complement strand
CATGTAATAATCATTCAATAATTAAATATTTAATATTTAAATATAATAATCATTCAATAATTATTGTTTAAAATTAAATATATTTTTTTCCTAAGGACTTCATATGAAGTCCACTATTGGACATGCATTTTGAATTGAGATCCTTAACTATTTAAAAAAAACAAAACAAAAAAATAATAATTAAAAAAGAGCTAAGGACTCCATCCATGGTATCATGGATGGAGATGCTCTTATGGGTTTCATGGTTGATCATGCTCTTAGGGTGAAATTCTTAGGGTCGTTAATAGACCGTCTTTTAGTTTTTAACTAAAAAAATCTAAGAAAGTCTTTTATAGTTTTTATTTAAGAGACGATTCTTAATTTTTTTAGTTAAAAACTAAGAGACGTCTCTTAACCGACCCTAAAAACTCCATCCTAAGAAACCATGGTTAATCATGGTCTTAGACCATGATTATAAGATTAGTCTAAGTCAATTAAAGGTTGGGATTGACCTCTCACTCATAAAAAGAAGTAACATAGTAAATAGATATATAATATCATGGATTCATACTCATAGGCTTAGTCTAGTAAATAAATAAATAATAATTACAATTAATTTAGATGTTATTGTATCCTAGGTTATGAAAACTTAATGTTTTTTAACCTAAAATGTTTATAATTTTCACATCCAACGGTGAGATGGTGATTGATCCTTACTAGTAAATTGTAATCTTAAGAAACTTTTTTGTACTTTAATTTTATTCCTCTATATCAAGTTTTGTTTCAAAAGGTGGATTAAAACTTTTTTTTGTTGTAAACGAATTTGTTAAGACTTGATTATCAACTTTCTTCTTAACTTTAGTATATTGTTGACTTATGAGAGCAACAAATTAAAGTCATCTTCTAAACACTTCATGTTAATTCTATCGCAAATCCAAATAGATTCTCGTGACGATTATTTATTGATAGAGAATATTCGGTTCATGCTAATATTATATTCCATCCCACAAGAATTGGTTTAGACGTAACTATCTAGTTTCTTTAACTATTATGTTAACTTTTGAAATAAGACTCATCTTTTTTTTTTGTGATGATAGGTTCGAGATCCGTGGACCTTTAATCTCTTCGAGACATGATCAAACTAAGTAAGATACTCGTTTTTGATGAGCTAACTCTTTCCAACGCATACGAGACTCTAAAATATAAACCGTTAGACTAAAAAATTATGTCCTACCAAAGAAGTATTGGTTCAATGGTAAAAACTCTTCAACTAAAAGAATATGTTGCATGTTCGAGTTGCGTTAGGAGGGGTTGGTTCGTCAAAGAAAAATATTTTACCTGGACTGACTCTACCCTAAAGGGATTAGAAGTCCACGGATTATGAACTTCCCGGTTATAAAAATTTTTTCTATGTCCTAAAGCTTCCCGAGTCCAATCTTTTCAGCCCATTAAGAATATTAGTCCATTTAAGAAGCCCCTCAAGCCCAATTTCGTCGTTACGTAACTGCCCCAATGGTTAAGATTATGTGTTAGTGTTATACAATACTTCATATGATATGGTTGAACATTTGTATTTGTACAACATCCACTTTGAAACTAGTTGGATTGATCAAGTTCAATCTTTCCAAGTCAGAGAGACTAACAACACAAACTATACTATTTATATATATACTTGGAACGATTTAGTATCTACAAATCTTTAGTTAAGTGAGAGGGATAATTATAAACCATTGCTTCCTCTAAATTGCATTGCATCTTCTAAGTTTGAGGATGACTCGGATTTTGAGAATTGAGTAAAAGAAGTAGTAGCTTGAGTATGTGGAACATACGATGGCACGACGAATTGCTGAGAGCAACTTTCCAATGGAGGAAAGATGGTAGAGTTTGGGATTAGTCCTATAGGGTGGTGATTAAGAAAGCTTAGTGATTGTGATGATGCATTGTTCATCCCCGAAAAACCGGTTCCTTGAACGTTCATTGGCATAAATTGCGGTATTGATGTTGTTGCTGTTGTTGCTCCTGTCGCGCCTATATGCATTCCTAGACCCATGGGAGAGTAATGACCCATAGGCAACATAGTAGGTGGTTGTAGTAATCCATTTCCCATAGTACTCATCATCTATAAATGATTATTAAAACATGTTACAAATCTCATATTTACAAAACAAATTGTAGTAACACACAAAAATAAAATAAAAAACCTAGGTTCTAATGATTTAATCAAGAAATTTTTTTAAATTTTAAAACCTAGGTTGTAGTGATTTAATCAAGAAAAATAATGAAACTAAATCTTCATGTAAATGTAAATGTATAAATGCAAATCTATGTTTGAAACAATTAGCACATGAATCATTTTGTTAATTCTCAATTTGTTTTTTTTATATGAGACTAAAGTTTCATGAAATTTTTGTTGAATTGATGCATTTATTTTGAATACCTGAACTTGAAGTTGAAGGGTCCTCATATATACTATAGCTTCATCCAATAATGATGCCTTGTCATCCTATAAACAATCATACAATCAAAAATCTCCTAAAAATAATAAAAAAGATTAACTCTCTAAGTAACAATCTAAAATTATATTTTAAATTCAATCTCAAACCTTGTAACAGTTTGGTAATAGATCTTGTAAAGCTCGCATTTTCTTGTTGATCTCGTTTCTTCTCTTCTGTTTTACATATCATTTCCATTATAATTAGATTCCATTTTCATTCATACAATTTTTAATATGAAATTCTATATATTATAAAGTAATTTTAAAGTTATAAACTCACTCTTTCTGATAATTTATGAACTTCTGTGTTACGTTTTCTCTTAGTCACCATCTTTCTTGTTCTTGTAGAAACTTGTGTCTTCACATCATATGATTCATCATCCTCCGAGTTCTACATAATTAAAAACAAATTATATTTTTTTAAAGATCTAACATATTAAAAGAATTAAGACCAAACTAGTTTAATATCTCTTACATTACTTAAATAAGTTGATTCTTCTTCTTCTTCTTCATCATCTTCATTGTCTCCATACTTATTCTTTAAAGAACAACAACTTAGATCTCTCCAAGTTCCTTGAGAAAACATCGATGAAGAAGCGAAATACAACTCCGTTGATCTTCCAACAGCTACAGATTGCTCATCAGGAATAGCTTTAATAACTTCAATATTCTTTAAACCTTTCAAAGAATCATCATTCGTATCATTATTCATTAGTTCATCATGTTCTTCATGTTGGTATCGCTGATGAGATTCGCCTATAGGAACAATATGTGTGTCTCCAAGGTTCTTGATGTCTTTCTTGAAACCCTCATCGTACTCAATCTCATAGAGATCCAAAAGAGATTGTGTACGTTGATTCTGAAAAGATCCATTATTGTTTGGTCTTCTACGACTCTTTGCAAGAATCTGCCCGTTTTCGCAAACTAGCTCCATGTAATCTTGATCGTTTAATCTACAACAAAAGCGTCACGAAGATACAAAACATTCACTCTACTAAATATATATTTATGTGTTTGTGTGTGTAGAAAATGAAGATGATATCAAGAAACTTACATTGGTTTGAAGCTAGATGATGGAGTAATCATCATGTTGTTTAGATGTGTTGATGATGATGATGCATAAGGATTTTTTTCCATTGATGTAATATTGAACAAAGCTTACTTTTTTCTTTTGGAATTAATTCTCACACTTTGGTCTTCTTTGGGGTTTATGAAGAGTTGCATAAACATTATATAGAGTTTATATTCATATATTCTGATGCTTTAATCCGTACTTGCTTGCAAAATAACAATACGTATTTGTTTGTTTTCTTATGAAAAATAGCTTTGTTCTAAAAATCTCTCTCTAGACGAATTACTCCCCCGCGTATATGTTAGACAATGGTCGTCATATTAGTTTCCTCTGCAGTCTGATTTTTTCAAGTATTCCACTAATTAACTTATCGAATTAAACTTTTAATTAAAATTAACCCGTAAAATCAAATAAAAATATATTATAATCACTAAAATTATATAAATTAGTTAATTTTATACTAAAACAAATTAAAAAATATCTAAAAGTCAAAATTATAAGCTTATTATGTATTTATAAAAAATAAATTAAACTAAAAATATCAAAATAATCTAAAAACTAGTCTCCGATTAATCCCGTTTAATCTTCGGTTTTGTAGCTAGACGCTAGACCCAGTTTCGCCGTTCGACTAGCGCCTAGCGAATTCTAAAATCGAAAAATTGTATACTTGCTATTTTATTACGGTTATTTTCAAATGTACCCCGAATCCAAATTATAACATTATTTATATTTTAATCTAATTTTACATTAGAAAATTGCAACATGTATGATTATAATGATTAGATTCATAAATAATTACTTCACCACGCAGTTTTTCTCGTGGACATTATATCGTGCACATGTATTTGTTCACATGCTTTACATATACCAAACATAGTAATAAGAGTTTGGAATAATAGTAAGATTTATGTAGTAAATTAGTATAATGTAAACAACTCTTAATTAGTTCTCAATAATATTGGAAATGTAAATGTAAAAAAAGATTCATATAAGGGCAAGAAGGTAAATTGCAAGAAGTTGCGTTCCTCGTATAGGATGGGAGAGAAGACAAGAATGTATGTGGCGATAGTGAAATGACAAAGAAAGACTCAGACAGAGACAACCCTTATGACTACTTCTCTTCTCCACCGCTCTCTTTTTTTTCTCTGTTTCAAAAAAGAAAATACAAAGTTAACGAGTCAAATAATAATATTCAATTTTTTCACAATGCAAAAATATTTATAACCATTGTCATTTCTTTAACCATCTAATTAGTAGTAAATGTTATGATTCAGCTTTAAGATGAAAAAAGGTTACTATATAATTCATGACTTTATTACATTTTATTTAAATTGTTATAATTTATACAATACACTGTCATTGTGTATATCTTTTTATTAAAATTATAAAGCTCAAGGAACAAACTACACTTGTAAGTTGTAGCTTCTTATTTGCAATTTATGATATTTATTATAACGGTGGACCATAAAATCTCTCCGGACGATTGCTCCAACTTTAATGCAACCACTTTCTTTTAAAGGAATATTTTTACTTAACCAAAACCAGCTATAATTTTAGTCAAATTCTTTAAAATATCAACGAGATATTTTTCTCTAAAATTACTGTCGTAGTTTTTTTAAAAAGAAAAATATCATAAACACTAAAAATGATTCTTACTCATATTGTTTGAAACAAAAAGGTTAGTGATAGGGTACTTTTCAAAACAATTTTTTTAAAAAATAGAATTTTGAGAAATTTTCTAAATTTTTAATCTAGATAATTTAGAGCCAAAATTTCCAAATTACTAAGTAAAATGTTTAACAAAAAAAAGAACTACGTAAAATGAAACTGTATGATTTTACTATATGATATCAAAGTGTTCAAATGTGAGTCATAGACAGAGATGGGCACAAAATAAAAGGCCCACGTGAGAGGAAAAAGCAAGAGAGTTGGACACATGTCTCTTCTTAAGAAGAAATGGGCCCATTTTAAAAGCAACTTAAGTGGGATCCACTAAGCCTTTTTTTGGGCTAAGTTCACGTGCACTTCACGTGGTTCCTCGTGATTCTAGGTCCTTTTGTCTCCCCCCACACTCTTTCATGGTGTAACACTGTAACTACTCCTAAGTAATTTGTCGTTTAGTACGTGAAAGAATATAAACTTTGTCGTGTAGTTTATTTTTCAAACATTCTTTCTAATTACCGATTCTAAATTTTAAAAAAGAGAATAAGAATGAGCGAGGCTTCGTAGCTTAGCGGCAAAGCGTTCGCTCATCAAATTCGAAGGTAGTAGGGCGATGTGTGCGTAGACCCCGTGTGAGGGGCTATGGGCTACCGGATCGGTCCGTTGTGATCCGGACCCCTCGTATGTGAGAGGTAAATTCCCGGTATTAGGGTAGGGTCACCGAACCGGCCTGTTGTGACCCGGTTTGCGGACAAAAAAAAATGAAAAATGAAATATCTTTTTGAGATATTTATTACCTATATTTTTTGGGTTACTATAAAGAGGCTCTTGGGTTATGAGTTTGTTTGGAGTGTGTGGTTGACAATGACATAGTAGTAAACCAAATTCTAAATACGAATGAAGCAAAGCATCTTTCTTCACGTGAACGTATGTGTGACCACTACACAATGAACATATCCTAATACGTTTCGTTGGCTTGAGATTGCTTTTGTGTAAATTTTACTAAAAGCTCAAGTTCTTTTAAGTGGAGAATGACTTACCTGTGATTTAGACTTAGGTTCAATCTAACATATCATCATCGTCATCCTTTAAACATTCTGCTACAATCATCTTTAGCTGCAGCATCTTTCCTCTAGCAGACTATTTAAACCAAAAAGACTATCAGTTTTTAAAGATAATGTTTTGAGAATATTTTGATTTTGATTCTTTAAGAGCAGAAAGAAGGAGGACTTGCCTCGTTGACAGAATTGATTCTTTTACTCGCGTTCTCTAGTTTTGTCTCGATGCCTCCTTCAAAATGCGTTATGAGTTTTTGGTGTGATGTTCCTGTCAATAAGAGAGAGAGAGAGAGAGATAAACTCAAGTAAAAGCTTAGGCAAGACTTAACATTTGAAGCTTGATCTAATAAACATACTTTGCTTCTTTATGGCTCCTTTCAACTCTGAATGGTTTTCTTCAAGCCCTTCAATAGTATTCTTGAAATCTTCAAGATGATGGCCTACATCGTCCTTGAACTTTTCATGGATCAGTCTCATTTTCTCTTGTTGCTCTGTTTACGCGATTCAGATTACATCATTGAAAAAAAAGATATATAAGCTTTCCTAATGTTTGCGACTGAAATAAATTACAGTGAGTAAGATTGTGTACCTTGTAATCTTGTTTCTGCAAGCTTTCTCTTAGTTTTGGCTACGTTACTTGTCTTTCCCCTGTAACATAATTAAACCAACATCATTGATTGAATACTAGAAAGTAGCAAATGCAGATTCAGTTGAAGAAACATATACGCTTCTGTTATGATGTGAGACTTGACATTCTCCAACTCTTGATGTATCTCCTCGGAGACTGATGCTATAATATCTGATGATTTCTTTTTAGCTGCAGATTTGAGTTTTTTCTCAAAGTTTTGAAGGGCCACGGCGAACAAGGCAACAGCCCTGAGATAAACAACTTAAGTAAGACAGAAGATTAAAGGTTGAAACGTAATGTTTAGTTGTATATATATATAAGAGACCTTCCCAAGCCTTCATCTTCATCCATCTCTGAAAACTGTTGGAAGGAATCGGTTTTGTGGATCCCTGCTCAGTTTCAAAGGCAGAACAAATGAAGAATGTAGCATAAAAAGCCACAACAATAACATACAAATGAGTAATATATACCTTTGGACAATGACGAAGTAGGACTTATCACAACACGTCCATTGCCCATAAGGTTAGAGTTCCGTTTAGCTGAGCTAAAGCGTAGTTTAGATTTCTCACCACTCCAATTGGTAGTTTCTTTTTCTTCAGGGCCTGAATTAGAAGATCAATAAACGCATGGATTCTGTTAAGGGCAACAAATAAGATCCTCTAGTTTCTATATGGTCTAGGAACAAACATCATGAAACATACTGTCGTAATTGCTCAAGGCTGGTGAATTTTCTCTTGATCCGTCTGAAACTTTCTCATCCGAAGAGTGATCTAACAGAACAAAATCTTCATTTGTCTCAGCAGAACTCTCTCTTCGGAAAGAATAATCTCTTTTCTCCTCCAAGAAGTCCTGAAAACAAATAAGGAAGAACAAAAGTGTGGGAAGAATATGTTAAGTCAACATGCATAGTTCTTAGGTGAAAGTAAAACAGCATGAGTTTTTGAATGTTACAGGCAATCTCCTCTCTGTATCTGAAGCTTGGCCTTTAGTCGCTTGGGAAGTTTTCTTAGTACCAAAGCTAAATATTGGTGTTTCAGTCTCATCGAAAGCAGGACTAATATTCCTAGGATGCAAAGGAGATGCTTCAGGAGAAAAACAAGGGGAAGGACTTGAGAGTGGTGCTTTATATCCAAACGTTGGACTCTGGAACTCGTTTTCTGGCTCAACAGACTTTTCCCTGGAAACATTGTTCGACCTTTCTTGTTTATCGCCTTTTTTATATAGTCGATGGAATATCTCTGGTGTAGCTGCTGTTTCAGCTTCTGGCGACGGATGAACATCTTCTTTCCTTGTGATAATATCTGGTTTCTGTTTCGGAGCTCTGCTCTGTTGATGAAGCTCGTGAGAACTTCCCTTAGTGTCTGATAATGAAGACCTTTTGCCATTTCTTGTGCTCTCGGAACCATCTTCTTTCCTTATGCTAACATCTGGTTTTTGTTTCTGGGCTGTGCTCTGTTGATGAAGCTCATGAGAACTTCCCTTGGTGTCTGATAATGAAGACCTTTTGCCAGTTCTCATGCTCTCGGATCGTGGTGGAGTTTTACTCTTGCTCACCTCCCTCTGAACTCCATCAGTTTCATCCTTTTCGCGAGAATGAGCCTTACGGCATTTCACAACAGTATTTTTCCTCCCACCCCTTTGCTTCTTTGGCTTAACACTAGAATTCAAAGCAGCAACAACTTTGCCGCACAAACCCTCTTCAAAAGTGAATATATTATTCACTTGTTCTGCTCTTTTGCCACCAAAGTCGACACCAGCTTTGGTTCTCTTCTGGACGCCTTTGGCTCCTACCCTCCTCTGCAACAAAGATCTAGTTACTGGCCTTCTGGTTGCAGCACCTTCAGGGCTTTCGGAATCAGTTTCGATAGAATCTGAATTGTGTCTGGGCTTGATAAGAGGGTCATCATTTGAACCTTTGTCTTGACTCAACTTGAAGTTGGTCTTCACCACTTTTGGGGTCTCAGAGTTCACATCTTCATTATTTGCTGGCGAAGCATTTCCCAATATTTCCCACAGTTTTGATCTCAAAGCATCAGTACTTCCATTTTTATCCTTCTCTGGTTTATCCACCTTTTCTCTTTGTGACGCAAGCTTTTGCTGCAAGACCGCAGATGGAGGTTCTTCCACCTTATCGTTCCTGCCACCATTCAGATGACCACCACTGTGCTGAGGACTCGAGATGGGAAAGTTCTGAAATGAGTCACGCGCTGGTGGCTGATGTGCTCCACTAACTCCTTTGTTCAATCCTTTGCTGCCAGACAAACTAGACGTTTGCTTATAAAGAACATTCTCCAGAGTCCCTAATTTTCGATATGAGGATCTCGGAGACCTCCAAGGTGATGTCACAGGTTCTACGCCCTGAGGTGGATTCATCCGCTTGGCAGCTAAATCGCCTTTATCTTTCTTGTTTGCCTGTAGATCAGTTACTGTGGCTGAATTCAACTTCTCTACTCTAGCGATGACATCCCCATCGCCTTTATCTAGCACAGGGTTTCTCTTGGGTAGTGAATCGGCCATAACTCCTATAGAAATCTTTCTGGACTGACTTGAAGGGTGATAGTTACTGCCGTAGCTTCTGTAATCACTCATCTTTTCCTGAAAATTATCACCACAAGCTTAACAATTCTATGCTACTGGGAAGAGAATGCAAATATCAACGAACAACTAAGTCACTCATGATTAGATCACAGATTCACAACAAACACAATACTATTCTGAATCCAACACAACTTGCCATCTTACGCTGATAGCTAAAGAAGCATTATAACGCAGGCTACACTGAGATATAATCGATACGAATCAGTGAGAATGTCAAATTTAAACAAGCCAGAGAAATAACGCTCCGATCAGAACAGAATCACGCACTTTCCAGATTTTTCACAAGACCCAACAAACAACGGTGTTAGATCTGGATCGTATGATGAAAACAAGAGAAACAGATTCTGGATTCCAAACTGAAACATAGCTATACATTCGACAGAGATTATTCTAGACTATCAAACCCTAATCTCTAGCACCAAATTTCAAACCCGATTTTACAATACAGCTGATACGCATGTACTAAACAGACATCAGATTTGAAAATCTAGACGAAATCTTCATATAAACGAAACGAGATCAAAGATTAAAGCGAAATTTCGCAGAATCCGATCGTAACAAGCCATGAATCGAAAACAAAAACCATAGAAAATCAAGCAACCATATCGATGAAGAAGTATTACTTACTCAAAGCTCGCGAGTTGAAGTAAGAGAGCTTCAGAGAGAAGGAAGATCTCGCCGGAGAATATGATCTGAGAAATCTGAAATTCGAAATTTCTGAAGAGAGAAAGAAAGAGGGTGAAGGCACTGAAACTGAAAACGAAACCGCCTATGACTGTATTTGACGCGACGCAGAGAAATAGACGATTTTGTCCTTACGATTTCTTTGTAATTACTTTATTCACTACCGTTCGATTAAAACGAAAACACGTGTCGTCATCTGATTGTTGTTTCGAAAATTTTGGCGCCTTAATTCCTTTCTCCAAATAATTTTTAAAATTGGTGCAAACGGAAACGGTTATGTGAAAAGATTCCGTTAATAAACGTGACGGTGAAGCTCAGATCGTTTATAAACCCACCCGTTTCAGAAGATCCGATTAGAAAGCGTTCATAAAAATGTTACATCACGGATCATTAATTAAAAAATGTATATCAATGTATATTTTTTTGGTAATTAAATAATTTTAGTCCAACACCAAAATTATCTACTAAACAAATAACTTCTTTTACCACTATTAATTAGGAATATTAATCAATTATCGTCGTAAATGGTAAGTGTATTTATTAAACTATCCTTGAGATAGCACTATAGTTATATTGGGGTACAATCCAAATTGTACGTAAGAAATATTAGAAGAGAATATGTCTAATATAAGTAATGTACAACTTAGATTAGTATGAGATATTTTGGAAATGAATCTACTAAAAAACTCGTCAGGTTTTGCCACGCGAGCCGAAAACAGACAATATCATATTCGTATAATAAATGGTATTAGAGTTCACAGTTCATGAGTGTTGACATGCAAATGTATGTATATGTCGCGTTGTTCGAAATGGGAGGAAAAACTCTCTAAGGTGATTCTAAAATCATAGGATGTTAGAGACTCGTGGTGATTACGACCGTGGCAAAATAAGTGAGAGGAAGATCATTAAGATATAACACAAATCTTATACGTAATATCCAACTTCACTTAGTACGAAGTTTTGAATGACCTAAGTAAAAAATTTGTACAAACTTTGTCACTTGGGTCTTAAGCAGACAATAGCACACTAAAAGAAGAGAGTTAAACATGGGACTTGAAATAAAAAGCCCAACAAATTAAAAACCAAAAAATACAACCGTATAGAATATCACTTTTCGTTATAATAAAATTATAGAAGACTAAGAATGACTGGTGGTCTAGTGGTCAGAGTGTCATTTTCATCACAAGACCGGAGTTCGAATCCCGGCATCCCCATTTGGGGATATGGGTTACTTAGTCGATCCGTTGTGATCCGATTTGTCGACAAAAAAAACTATAGAAAACTAGTTAAACAGTAGATAGAAATATAATCGATCAAATTAAATGTCATGATTTCGGAAACGAGATTACGTCATACATAGACAAAATGTCACACTACCCACTGTTTTTTTTTTTTTGCTTAGTAAGAAACAAAAAAAAAAATCATTTCAAGATTTGGTAAATCTATATATATACAATTCATGAATTGCGTGCGTAATCTAAACATTTTTACGGATTTTGATGAATATTATTATATAGTATCTATAAAAAGACACACACGTAATATCTCGACTTAATACTCGCACGCATGCACGTATCTTTACTTTTTTTTAGAGCTTCATTTTATAAGTCTTTTATGTAAAAACATAAAAATAGCAAACTTTTTTTTGCCAAAAATTAGTAATAAATAATTATATTAATAACAAACTATAAAAGATTATAATACTTTACCTAATTAATACAAAAGAATAATAAATATTCTTTTTGATTTACATAGATATTTTAGAAAAACTTATAAAATAAAACAAAAAAAAAGTTTAAAAACATGTAAAATGAGACGGAGTGAGTATTTAGCTTAAGCAAAACATTATACTTAGTCGTTCGTTTTTTAATAGATAATGTTATTGTTACATTTTTATATTTTGGGACGCTAATCAACCACCTCATGTTTTATCGAAATATACTTTATCTAAATGTATTTTCTATTCCAATCGGTTTTCGCCTCCAAAACAGTTACAACAATTGCTATGGACCGATATTGTAAACATTGTTCATTAAGAAAATCTTTAATTGACGGGGAAAAAAATGTTATTGCTAGAAAAGTTAAATTTGATGCATATATGGGTTACATATGTATACTTCAATTATAATTAACGAATACATGTAAATAAAAATATATATATTCAATAGAAAAATGAAACAATCCGATTATTTCAGTAATCTTAAAGCAAAGGGTAAAACAAAAGGCTATGATTAGTCCAACAAGAGGGGCTATGAAAAAAATAAAGCCATGAGACATGCAAATGCAATCACGCATCTTAAAAAAAGCAAAGCCCAAGTTTTGACTGACAAGCAACCACGACGCAGTAAAGTTGAATTCTCAAAATTAGAGCATAAATAAAGGAGAATATATATAGTAAGAAAAAATGTAACTTGAACTACGTATGTATGTTTCCAACAAAAATTCAAATCTAAATATATAATAATAACCGAAACTATACTATCACAACATCCAACTTTAAAATATGTTCGGAACATCGTAACTTAGCGGTAAGATAGTGGTAATGATGGACTCGTGTGACAAACATCGTGTAAGTTTGAACTCTGCCATAGAGACTACCACACGTTTGTTTCTGAACACTTCACACGGATATGAACCCATTTGCAAATTCGGAGAGAGAATCTATCCGTAGGCTACTCTCCTCCAGAGAATTAGTATGGATCAATTAAGGGTTGAGATTTATCTTTGAGTTATAAACAAAAAAACTTTACTATCTCCCTTGTTTAGTCTAAATACTACACATCACTTTAAAATGTTGATGATTTAATTTGTTCTAGACTAATGTTATTAATACTATAAACATAGAAAAAATGAAAAATAAGGGGACATATAGGAGGCGGAGGCAGTAAGAAACTAAGGAAAAAAAAGTGGAGAAAATGTAATTTGTAGTGCCGTTGGGGAACATCTCTCCTTTTATCTTATTTCTTTTCTCTTGAATTTTTTTTGCTTCTTCTATTTTCTTTTTGTAACACTAAATGTATATGAACCTTTAATCCCCTAAGATGACCTCCTAGGTAAAATATTCATTTTTTGACAAACCAACCTTCCTAAGACAGTTTCAAATGATTTCCTCCGTAATTTATGTGATTTTTATCATTGGATTAACATTTCGTTGATGACAATACCACGCTGTGGTATGAGACGAACAAACAACCTATGTATCCATTGTATAGTATTTAGAGATTAATGTACATTGTGTGCTAAGGGAGTCCACGTGAGGATGACAAAAAAATATAGTCGTTGGTCGTTGTGTCGTGTGTGTGTGTGTGAGTTTTCCTTTTTCTCGTGCTTGCAAATATGAGAATTGTGACGTCTCCTTAAGTTCCATAGACAAAGGAACTCTCATTAGGTCCTCTCTTTAAGGTGAAACCATTCATTACTCATGCCCCTCTTTTTTTTTCCTTATAAAATTTTCTAATTATTCATTAGGTGAATCCATATAACAACTTCTCTTACGTATGATAATTACGTACGATTTACATCATCAATATTTTGACCAATTAACTATGTAGAAAATATTACATGATATTTTACGGTTTTAAGTCTTAAAGAAACACAAACCGAAAATATGCAATTTATCCATTTTGTCAACAATAAATTTATCTAATACAGTATAACCTCTATAAACTAATACTCCTTATGTTTAGCAAAAAATATCATTTTGGAGGTTTTTCCTTGTTTCATAAAAAGTGTCGCTTTAGATTTTCAGTGTAACTTTTTAATTAAAAATTCTATTATACCCTTTATCCATAACTCATTTCATTTGAATTTAACTCATAATCATTTAATTAATAACACATTAAATAAGAACAAATTTGTATAATTACTTTTTTTTTATTATGCGTGAAATGTCTCAAAATGATATTTTTTAAGAAACGGAGGGAGTAAATTTTTCTGTCCGAAAGTAAATTTTTGAAGAAAATAGTATCTCAATAAATTAATAACTCTTTAAATTAATAAACCCTATTAATTTATAGAAGTTTAATTGTAATTAGCGCATTGTTTTATGTTTAAATTCTGTCGTGGGCTCGAGTGGTCGTTGGCTCAAATTTTGCCATGCTTATCTGATGTGTCCACTTTGAATTAGACCTAACTAACTTAAAAGAGAAGTGTTAAACCGATGATTAAGCAAACATTCACGTAATCACTTTCTAAAAAGAATTTATTTGATTAAAGTGTGTTTGTTTATAAGTGTATCGAGACTAAAAGAAAAATAAAAAAGCACTAATTAATTTTGGAAATTGGATTAGTAAAAGTAATTCAATACACCTCAATGCGCGTCACGATAATTTCTCATGCATTGAACATGTTTTAGTTCGTCATTTTAGTTAATTAATGTTCAATTTATCAAAGTAAAAAAATTACAATTAACATAAGAAAAAATTGGGTGAGCAAAAACAAAACTATTTAACAAACCAACCATCCGAAATGAGCAAGTGGGTCAGTGGTTACACTACCTCTGCTGCCATATCACATAATCGGGGTTTGAATTCTGCACATGTCTCTAGTGAAAGGAACTATTAGCCACTAGACTAGATGACAAAAAAAAAACAAACCAACCATCCTTTGTTCATTTTTTTGAACTCGAAGTTTTTGTTTCGAATAAATTTTTATCAATGATTTGCGCTAGTCTTATGATTAATAAAATAAAAAAGTACAAAACATCGTGGTCCAATGGTAAAGACGATCTCTTTTCTGTAAATAGATTATGAGTTCGAACCATGTGGGAGAAAACTACTTCATGCTGTCTCTAGACACATACGAATACGGCTCCCATTTAGAAGTTAGGTTTCTTTAATAGAAATGAGTTTAATTTTTTTCCATTATAAAAAATAACCCGAACCCACAAAATCATAACAAACACTTCAACCGAATCATCATTTGACACGTGTTTATGTCTGCTACACTAACGACATCTTTAGCGGACGTTGTCTCATCATTTCCACCGTCACTTTTGTACTTTTTGTATATGAAATTTTAAAATGAAATACGAAGAAAACCATAACAATTTAAAAACAAAATAAAATAAAAAACATTCCTCTAGTTATCTTCTATATAAACACACACGTACAAACTAAGCATGGCGGCTCATTACTCATTTGTCTCAACCCTAGAGAGAGATGGGAAGAGGAAAAAGTTCGTCGTCTTCGTCGATAGAGAGTAGCAGCAAGAGCAACCCATTCGGTGGTGGCTCATCAAGTACTACTCGGAACCTAACCACAGACTTGAGGCTCGGGCTCAGCTTCGAGACATCTTCAAGAACGCAATATTACAACGGTGGTTGTGGATATTCCGTTGCAGCTCCTGCAGCGGAAGAGGCGGTGGTTGCGATGGAAGAGGAAGAGGAGAATGATGAATGTAGCAGCGTAGGGAGTTTCTACGTGAAGGTGAACATGGAGGGAGTTCCTATTGGAAGAAAGATCGATCTCATGTCTCTTAATGGTTACCATGACTTGATAAGAACCTTAGACTTCATGTTCAACACATCCATTCTATGTAAGTGTTTATACGTATAGAGGCTAGTCCAATAGTGGCCCCAATCAAAATCTATATAGTTATGACTATAGATATATTTGATTAAATTTTGATAAAAATTAATTTTATATATGTTTTAGATTATGTAAATATTTATAAATAATATTTTGAATAAAATAAAATTTTGATGATCCTATATGGATAATTATTATTAAACAAAAATAATTTGATGATCTTTAGAGATATTTTTAAAAGCTGAGGGCTCTAATCGGTCGTTTGTTTTGCTTAGGATCAATGTCGGGCTTGTACGTATAATATTCATGTAAATATGCATATATATAGTTTAACTTTTACCCTCATAACTACAATTTAGCTTAGAATTCAAAATATTATGCAGCGTTGCATTATTTGTAAATACGTTTTTTGTTGCAATAAAGCGAAAACTGATGACAATTTTTGGAAAAATGGAACTAGGGGCTGAGGAAGAAGAGATGTGTAGTGAGAAGAGTCATGTGTTAACGTATGCGGATAAGGAAGGTGATTGGATGATGGTGGGAGATGTTCCTTGGGAGTAAGTATTCTAAATTTTATTTTTTGTTCTTTTAAAAAATCTTAGTAGTGTTTTTACTTATATAATTATATTGTTGTAATGTATAAATTAAATATTTGTTTTGTGGGTTTTTGATTTGTAGGATGTTTTTGTCTACTGTCAGAAGACTGAAGATTTCAAGAGCTTACAACTACTGATATATCAAGTCTGTTTACTTGTGTTTTATTAAAAGTAATGCCAAGAAAAAAAAGATTTTGTCCTATGTATAAATTAATCGTTTTATATGTATTATTAATTATTTCGTTTTCTCTTTTACGAGATTAGCACATTCAAATTTCTGAATTCACTCTAATTATTCTCCTTGATAATTAAAAAGAAGAAGCATATAGATATATATAGTACAAAAATAGTAAAAAAAAATTCCGAGAAACAATCAAACATTGGTCATTGAATTTTTATACTATTTGATTTGATTTTTTTTTATAATTATAGGATGTGCTTATAATGTAGTTCAATTTCATCACATAATGTTTAGAGTTTTTTTTTGTTAAAGAAAGTTTATAGTTTTTTTAAAACTTTCTAATAACTAAGAGGTTGAAGATCCCTACACCATAATTTTATTAGGATGAACTCAAACCAAACAAGATATTCATATTTGACGAACTTGTGACATCCTTTTTCAATAGAGGGATTTTTAACATTAGATCGACATTTTATTGGTAACTCGATAGATTGATCACAATAGTAATATCAAATTTAACATAATTTTATTGGTGATGAACCAATATAATGTATTTTTAGTGTTAGACAAAAAGAAATCAATATATTGTTAGATTTATTCAATCTATAAACCGTAATTCATATCAGTTTCTGATTAATAAGAACGAAAGCGGAAGCGTACCTGA
>OVAN01009089.1:0-17341 GCA_900406275.1 Anastatica hierochuntica | reverse complement strand
TGGAAAGTTTCAAAAACCGAGGCACGAGACTACGAAACACGGAACTACGAAACACGGAAAAAGGAAAAACGGAGGAACGGTGCGCGGAACTACCTCGCGATCACCAAAAACGCTGCGTAAGGCAGCGGATTCTCGCAATCGACGGCTCGGGTTCACGGCGCGGGAGGAACGACGCGGAGGAGGCTCGATCGGCGCTCGAGAAGGCCCAAAAAGGTTCACGGCAGCTGGATCGGGGCTCAGAATCGGCGAAGAAAGCTCGGGCGGCGTCGGAAGTGGAGCTGCGGCGGCTGACGACGACGGCGAAGGCTCCAGAGGCGACGACAAGGCTCGATTCGACGGGATCAGGAGTCGCGGTCGAGGCTCGTGAACGGAGCAGCGGCGGTCGTCGAGGGCTGAGGCGGCTCGGGAAGTGACAACGGCGACGGGGAAGGCTCCGGCGGCGGCTCGGGTGAGAAGATCGGCGGCGGTGGCTCACGGGAGAGAGGATACGGCGGCTCGGAGGGTTTGGGTTGCACGGAAGAGACTCGGCGGCTAGGGTTCTCGGGTTCGGGGAACGATTTCTGCAGAGCTTCGCTACTGGATTCGATGTGGTGCGTTTCTCGAGGTGACGACGTCTTTAAATAGGAAGAAGGAGCTGCGGAAGAACCTAGGGTTTTCGGTTCGCCTAAACCGAGTTGGCTGGTTCGGTTTAATCCGAAAACCGGGTTGGGGTCACTACAGTTTCACTCCACGAAATAGTGTTACCCCACGTGTTAGGATTGTGTATGGATTAGACCTTGCCCAACTAACTAATGAAAAAAGCACTTGAAGTTGGATGATCAAATTTAGAAAAACCTAATATGCATGAAACATGCTAATGATAGTACCAAGTGGCAATATCATTTGATAATTATACATTTTTGATTGATTGATAATTGATATATCATGGGCTACAATCAACTCAATGCAAAGCTATTTTTAAATGACATTCTTTTTGGAATAAAGATTTAACCATTTTATAAAAAAAAAAGAAGTGAAAGATAGAGAGAGACGAATGAACTAAAGTTACAACTACTATATAAAAAGGGTTGTGGAAGTGATGCTTTTCAAAGACTAACACACATTCATTCTCTCTTGTTTCTTCTCATTCACCTGACAACTTGTGTGTATGCATAAAGAGAAATACTAAAAGATGAACACAACAACGTCTAAGAGCAAGAAGAAGCAAGAAGAGGTTGGTACAAGGTTTCTTGGGGTAAGAAGAAGACCTTGGGGAAGATATGCAGCTGAGATTAGAGATCCAACTACAAAGGAGCGTCATTGGCTTGGCACTTTTGATACAGCCGAGGAAGCCGCCTTAGCCTACGATAGAGCCGCTCGGTCCATGCGTGGCACTCGTGCTAGAACCAACTTTGTCTACTCGGATATGCCTCCTTCTTCCTCTGTAACCTCCATTGTTTCTCCTGATAATCCTCCTCCGCCTCCTCCTCCTCCTCATCCTCCTGCTTGTTCTAGTGATCCTGTCGATTACATGATGATGTTTAACCAATATTCATCTACGGATTCGCCAATGCTGCTTGAGTCTCATGCTGATCAAGAAGATAGTTACATGTTTGGCGGCTCTGCTTCTACAACATATTGTTATTCTGACAATAGTTGCGAGCTGCCTCCTTTGCCGAGTGACTTATCAAGTTCATGTTACAACCAAACACAGTGGTCCTGGAGCGGCGGAGATGACTACTCGGCTGAATATGTTCACAGTCCAATGTTGAGCATAATGCCTCAAGGTTTCAACTACTTTGGCTCATAGTCGTCTTAATCTTCATCCATTTTTGATTTTACACTTTTGTTATACCTTCTTATTCGTTTTTGTTTTTGTTTTTTTTTGTTTCCTATTTCTCCAGTCCTTGATCTCTCTATCTATGATCAAAGTGATTGTGTTTGTGTGTTTAGAGTTTTTCAATAACATGTTGCTTTTGTATCATTTTAATCAATGAAAACAAAATCTCTCTTGGTCTTAAATGTTTAGTGGGTGGGCGTTCGGAAATTCGATCGAATTCGGGTCCTTCGATTCTAGACCTTCGGACCCACTCGGATAGCTTTTTCGGTTTGGATTCGGGTCGGTTCCTCTACAGTTCGGTATTTATATGAAGAACCGAAAAATATCCGAAAAAACTTCGGGTTCAGTTCAAGACTGAATATTTCACATACCCAAAAAATCAAAAATACATTAAAGACACACCCGGTAAAAAAATCTAAAATATTTAAAAATGAAAATATTTAAAAAACTAAAATTTTCAAAAAATATTCAAATATACAGAGAAAATATATATATATATATATATATATATAGTACCATCAAATAATTAATTTAATTAAATTTATAATTTGAAATTTAGGTGTATGGGTATCAGATATTTCGGTGTATCCATTCGAATACCGGATATTCGTTTAGATATGGGATGGTGTTCAAACTCCCGAAATGGAGTCTAGACAGCGGGCCTGGTTGCATATTCCCCTTAGGGCAACTTCGGATAATACCCGACTTCTGATCGGATAAGCCCTTGAGATCCATTTAAATATTTAACTAATTTTGGTTCGAGCTCGGATCCATTTTTTCGGTTTAGGTTCGATTCGATTCTTCCGCTGCGGATATTTTACTTTACATGCATATTTGTTATAGGCCTAGACCTTAAAGGCCCAATCATTAAACAAGTGAAGAGACCTTAAACCGGTTTTTGTTAAATGTAGTTTAAAAAACCGGTTCATATTTAAGTTTAAAAAACCGGTTTAAATATTGTAATTGTGCGAGAACCGAAAAGATAGTTTGGTTTAATAATTGTGTCCGGTCAACCAGAGGAAGCAGTTGACCCAATCGTCGTCCTCTTAAAGCAGATCGGTGAAAGGTTTCTCGTCTACAAATCCTCCGGCGATCAATAAAACTTCCGATCGGAGAATCGAAAATGGGAGAGATGATGTATAAGCTCTTCGCTTCGGCGTCGCTACTAACACTCGGATTGTATCATCTCGTTTGCACTTTCTTCCATGTCCTCAAGTCTCCTCAATCCTACGCCGCCAAGCCCTTCTACGCTTTTCCCCAAATCTCCACCGCCGGTAACAACCACCATAACCACCACAATCGCCTCCGGAATCTTCCATTGTTCATCCTCATACTCTCCCTCTTCGTCGCTTTCCTCCACGAAGCCCTAATTTCTTTCTACTCCGATCCTCTTGTTAAAGGAAGTACCCCCGTCCATCGATTCTCCTCTCTCAATTCCGCCGCCGTGTTCTTCCTCTTCTTACTCATCGCCGTTTACCTTCTTCTCTCCGAATCCGCCTCCTTAACCCCTCTCCCTTCCGATCTCCTTTTCGCACTCGCCTCCGGAGGATTCTTCCTCCATTACTCCGCCGCCACATCATCAGCCTTGATCCAGACATCGGAGCTCCAAGCTCACTGCGATTCCCTCTCCGCTCGCATCTCCGCCTTATGCTCCCTCCTCTGTTTGCTCCTCGCTTGTCGATCTAGACTCTTTGTCGCTGACGCAGCCCTCGCTGCAGCCATTTGCCTTCAGGGTCTCTGGCAACTCCAAACCGGACTCTCTCTATACGTCGATGGCTTCATTCCAGAAGGTTGTCACCGTCTTCTTGATGTTAAGAGCGGCGTCGAAGGATCAACCAAGTGTGACATTCGTGAGTCAGAGCTTAGGGCTGTCTCTATCTTGGATCTTATGTTCACTGTCCATGTCGTGCTCGTTGTCATCCTCATCTTTGTGACCTACACGATGGTGGTAATGGTGGCGGGAATCCGAAGAACCGGTTCTTACGAGGCTTTGCCCACCAATTCTACTGATACTAATCACATTCAGATGAAGTCATTGACCGGAACTCAGGCATGAACCTCATAAAATCTCTTGCTTTGCCTCTTTTGATATGCTGTTTACTCTCTTGCTTTGTCCTGTTTTGTTTGTTCGGTATAATGTTTTCGATCCTCGTATAGCTGGATGATGGTGAAATGCTCTCAGAACTATGGTATACTCTTTTTGTTGATTAAGAATAGCATTGCAAGTGGTCTTGTTTAGCTGATTTTAGCCTTGTTCGATAATGATATGTTCGATTTGGCTTTCGGAGTATTGTTTGGAATCATGTAACGGTTGTTTGGTTTTTGGTTAAGAGATGAAACTCATTCGAAAAAGAAAATATGGTTGCGCCGAAATCGTGAAAGAGGATTTGACAACAACGAACAACCTAAGCCTTAGGAAGGTTATAGTAAGAGGAACCAAAGGCAGAAGGAGAGGAAACCCGAAATAAGTTTAGCTTAAGGTTGCGGTGTTGTCACATCCTCTTTCAAGTTTTCGGCGCAACCTCTTTTTGTCCGAGGAGATTAGCTTCGTCCATGCCTACGTTTGATCATAAAGAAATGATATTCGAAAAACCAAAAAGCATTCAATTTGAATTGGTTACCGATTTTGGTTGCAATTTTAGATGTTAGAATATGGTTGGGAAAATATCAACGAGTTAACCTTAAAGAAAGCTAAAATAGCAGAGAAAAAACGAATTGAGGTAAACACCATTTAGGGTTTTCGTATTAATCATGTGAATAATAATTACAAAGCCTTAATGCATGTATTTATAGTTTCAAAAATCCGACTTCTTAAACCGTATAGACTTTGGACTTTAGATTTATTAAGAAATCGCACTGCGGGGACCGTGTGCCCTGCATTTCCGTTGATTTTGACTCGGATATCTAACAGACAACCTATAACAGCTCGCGTTCAGCTCATAGCCCGAACTAACTGAATTTGGAAGTTTAGTAGTACATAAGAGATTTAAGTAACTTTGAAATAATACGTAATCTTGTTAAGTTAGTAGAGTAAATGCAGAAAAAGATGTATGTTTTGACGCCAAACAAGAGGAATGATTCAGTTGTTGAGGTAGATGACGACTGATTGTTCACTGATCTAAGCTAAAAGTGAGCTTGCATTTAGAAGAACAACGAAACTAACCTTTTCTTCAACATTTGAATTTTGATCGATCATTCAATCTTATTCTTCCCTCTAGTTATTTGCTATTATGGGCCTACGCATTGGCCCAAATAGGTCAGTGGATAATATTTTTACGTTTCGATAGTTTTGAAAATCTTAAGTGCATTTGGTGGGAAATGGTGAAACCTTAGTGGTTAAGATATAGAAATGACAAAACAATCAAAACAAGTGTTTGAAAAAGCCAAAAAGTAACCTTAAGGTGGTGGGAATATAATAATTTTTTGTGTATTTTTTTCTTACACTCTTTTATCGCTGAAAGCTACACTTCTTAACATATTGTTTCCGTAAGTTACATTATATCTCCTTTTTTTGCGACCTCTAGAACCCACAAAGACATATGATGATTAGTCATTAGTATATCACATTGAAGCAATTTTCTTTTTTTTGGCAACCAAATATTAATTAGAAATTCACTTCGTATTGGCTGGTCCAATGCGGAGGAGAAGAGTTTACATAAACAAAATCTTGAAAGAAAATGCGAGATCCTCGAGTCAGACAATCCGTTTGTTGGTTTTTCATACGCGGGATGAGAACTAGGGAGAAATTTGGGTGTTGTCCCCCTAACATTTGAAATTTCTGAAGGAGTGTCTCGAAAGCAGGTCAATCCGCCGGATTCTGGATAATATTTATTAGCTCTGCACAGTCAGTCGCAAAATGATAGCAATTTAATCCTCTATTGCGGAGTTTAGTCATCGCCCAAAGCAATGCTTCCATTTATGAATGCAGCGGAGACAGACTCCGTTGAAAACACTTTTCCCCAAGTAGTGAGACTTTCATCTATATCCAGATAAATCCATCGTAGTTCAGCTGTCGGATTATTTTGTTTCCAAGAGCCATCAAAACGACATACTAATCCATTAGCCTCCTTCGCATGATCCGTCAACGGCTGATCAAGGGAAGGATATCTGAAGCAAAATTATTTCTTCGTGTTTAATTTGGCCTAATTATATATCTAGATATGCCTGAAGTAGGCTTAAGATATTTCTTCAAACATTATACAATAGTAAGAAAGAACACATGGGGAATATGATAATACCAAAAAGGCAACAAAAGGAGAAACTAAAGAGAAACATAAAGCGATTTGGCCTCAATCAACGGGAACGTATCTTATTTCAAGAGGTTTTGATCGTCTTTTACTTTTGAGACTAGAGTTTTCGAGAGCTGGTTGACTAAATATAATTATGTGAAATACGAAAACAACAAAATTGAATATTTGAGTAATAATAATTCTCACTGTTTACACCTTCTTCATAATGTTTTTTTTTTTTATCGGTAAATCGGATCACAACGGGTCGATTCGGTAACCCTTAACCTCATGCAGGGGAAACCGGACCACAACAGACCGGTCCGATGGCCTTTAAACCCACTATATAGGACATACTCGCATAAACGCGAGACCGGATTTGAACTCTCGATCCCGGACTTATGGGCTAAAGGTCCTTCTCCATAATGTTTTTCTTAACGTTTAATTCACCTTGTTCAACCTTTTAAGTTTCAATAAATATGATTACTCAAAAAGTTGCAACCAAGCAAATTGTGATAATCTAAACCAGTTATATGAAGCCACGTGTCTACCCTCACCTTTATGAATTTCCTTAGCCAACACAATAATTGTAAGTGTATAAATGAAACCTTTCATCCATCTCTCCCATTTTCCATTCTCCATATAGACTTTTCCTTTACAACATACAAAACAAATACGATTCAAAAGCGAAAACACATCAAAAACAATGAAGAAGGCAGCAGAATTTGTGAAGAATATAATAAACATGTTGGCTACTTTAGCCAAGGACAAGACAAAGGAGTTGAAGAGGAAGACTAGAGCGTTTAAGACCCGGCTCGTAATATTCTCACTGCTTCACAATAGAAACATGGTTGTGAGCTCTTTGTCTCACAAGCTCAAGTCCAAACCAACATCAAGAAAGCTAGAACAAGATCAAAACATGGTTGTGGTGTATAGCCACAACAACGCCATGTCTAGCACTCCAATCTCTCCACATATACAATACGCGGAGGAGGAGGAGGAAGAGGAGGAAAAGTATCCGGACTTAAGACACTCGTTGTTTGAGGCAGAGGGTTCGGTAATAGAGATGGTTAAACACTCAAAGGAGGACAAAGGAGAAGAGTTTCGGTTAGAAGATGAGATTGACAAAGTGGCTGATCTTTTCATTAGCCGTTTCCATCAACAGATGCGGTTGCAGAAACAGCTTTCTCTGGAGAGTAATCAAGATACAACCACATGATTCCAATCTTTATACTATATAGTATAACGCCCCTCTCCTTCTTTTCATGGCTTTTTTGGGGGGCCAAGGAAGCATTACTTTCTTTAGTCGACGGACATGTACAATATAACTTCTATAAATTAATATTAAGTAAACTAATAACTCGATAAATCAATAATATTTTACGGTACCAAATTAATATTTGACCTAAATAATCTCTATAAATTAAACATATGAAGCTTTTGGAATAGTTTTTCTATTTTGAATTATTGTTTTTGTATTTTAGATTTTCAATTGAGTTTTGGTATTTGATTTTGGTAGAAAGTGATAGACTAAAAGAACTTAATTGCAAAAAGAAATAGTTCTTAAATTTGTACAAATAGTAAAACATCACTAGAAATTAGAAAAACTCATAAAATTGGTGTTTGGATTCTCTATGGATAAAAACTGTCAAAATCTAGATTCCTTAAATTTTAGAAAATCCATTTTTGTCAAAATCTAAAATTCCCAAAATCAAAATCTAAAACCTATTTCAAAATATACTACTAATCAAGGCTTAATACTTCTCTAAGTTAATAAAATATCTTTCATTCTAACCGTATTAATTTATAGAGATTTTATTGTGTCTACCTAAAAATGTTCCATCTGTCCTTCAAATCGGGTTTTCCCCCGGCGTAGGGGCTATGCCGAGACCACCAAATGGTTGATCAGTCGACACCTCTTGATTGTCGACTGAAGAGGTGTCAACATTCGATCAATATCTGAAAAATGTGAGGTTGTTAGCGAGGGAGCAGTTGTTTCACCGAGCCACGACTGAAAAAGGAAGAACCGAACAAACTAGCATTTCTCTTCATTTGACGAATAACATTATAAACTCATAACAGTCCACTAAAACTCAACACTTTAAAGAACCATTAAAACACACATAAAACCATATCTTAGTAGAAATGGTTTAGGATTTAGGTGGTAAGCTCCATGATGGCAGAGACTATATCTCCATCAGCTGCTTTAAGAGCCTTAACCGCCCTTGGTCTAGACACTCCCGATTGAGTCATCACCAGCTCGATATCCTTTAGTTCCACACCTTCCTCGTCCACCTCTTCATATGCATAGACTATTTCTCTTCATTTTAATATGTTTTTTTTGTCAACTTCATTTTAATATGCTATTTTGGTTATTTTTCATATTATGTAAGCTATTGTAGGAACTATTCATATTCGTCACTTAACTTTATCATTTTATTATATTGATACACATTAAATTTTTAAAATTTCTATGCATATTTAAATTTTTTATATTTATAAAATAATATATAACATTAATTATAAAAATCAATATATCGACATGCGGTCGACCCAAAAACTCGATGACCCGAAAGCAATAGAATCACTGTCTACATCGGATTTCAAAATATTGAGACAGAGATTTATTTTCACATTTCATTCGTTAGTCAACTCCTGACATCTAAATCTCTCTCTATGGATAAGCAAATTAGAGCATCATTATCCGAGAAACGCCATTTGCGTTTTTTTATTTTATTTTATTTTTTTATTTAAAAAAATTAAAAAGTAAACCAATCGCGGGCCGTCACGTGTCAGTGGGGCCGCGAACAGTGTAAGCAACACATCAAAACCGGTTCTTATTTGAGCACTTTAAGATACGTTTTTTTTTTAAAAATGGGGCTCATCCCTTTAAGATACCCCTAAGATACGGCGATAAAGATGGTCTTATTCACCGATTAAACAACCCTTTCGACAGGGTTGATTCGTATTTTTTTGTTGCCTAAAGCTCAAAAAAAATTAGGCAAAGGGCATTCAATCGGTGCCATTTAAAAGAAATATAATGCGTTTTACCGATACATCAAAAGAGTTTATACTCAAGTTGATGCCGTCCGATTCCATGATTTTTTCTACTTCATTTCACCGATTCCATGATTTTTTCTACTTCATTTCACTCCAAATTGAGTTTGTTACAAGGTCTTACCAACCATTTACCATTACATAGCTAATAGCTCCCTAATTTGGCATATTATAAGATCTCTACTTTATTAAAATTTGACCGTTGGAGAAACTTATTATTTGTCAAAGAGGAGAAAAAAAAATCGACCCGATCAGGAACACCACTATTCAAAGCCTAATTTATTATAAGATCTCTTGCTTCCACCAAAAATTTGACCGTTGGAGAACCTTACTCTTTGCAAAAGAAGAGGAAAAAAAAAAGACAAGCTTCTTTTGCAATCTTCTTCTCTTGTTCGAAGTTTCAATCTCCGACCAAACCCACTAATGGAATCGCCACAGAAGCCCAAAACCGGTCTGAATCTCCCCGCCGGGATGAATCAGACATCCTTACGGCTCGAGACGTTTTCGAGCTCGTTTCGTGGCATTTCAAGTTTATCCTCTCCCTCCAAATCTACTTGCAGCGACAGATTCATACCGTGTAGATCCTCCTCGAGACTCCACGCTTTCGATCTTCAGGAGAAGAAAGAATCTACAACGACCCCTGTTAAAGAGGGAGGCAACGAAACCTATTGTAGACTTTTGAAATCTGAACTTTTCGGATCTGATTTCGCTTCTTGTTTGTCTCCTGCAGGTGTTCAAGGATCTTCTGTTTCTTCTCCCATGAGTCCATGTACTAATATGTTGAGATTCAAAACTGATCGTTCCCTTTCAAGCCCAAGTTCTCCCTTTTCTCCTTCGATTCTTAGAAACGACAATGGCAGTGACTCTTCTCCTCGTCCTAAACCGCCTCGCAAAGTTCCCAAAACGCCTCATAAGGTATCATATCACAATCTGTTTATGTGATTTCAATTACAGATTCTTTGGAGATTGGAGTGAAACACATTGTTGTTGGTTTTGGATTTGGTCTCTCCAGGTCTTGGATGCTCCTTCCTTACAAGATGATTTCTACTTGAACGTTGTGGACTGGAGCTCGCAGAATGTACTCGCTGTCGGGCTTGGTACTTGTGTCTATCTCTGGACTGCTTCCAATAGCAAAGTCAGTGTTTCCGATTATACTTTCACTAGCTTTTAAGATTTGCGTTATGTTATTGGTGTGGTGGACTCATTGAACAGTGGATTTATGATGGGTCAGGTGACCAAGTTATGTGACCTGGGGCCTAATGATAGCGTGTGCTCGGTTCAATGGACACGGGAGGGTTCATATATATCAGTCGGTACAAGTCATGGTCAGGTTCAGGTATGTTGTTTTACCCTCCACTTCGTTGTAGTTCGGATGTATGGAAGACACTACTAAAAGGTGAATCTTTTTGGTGGCAGGTTTGGGACGGAACACAGTGCAAGAGAGTCCGGACAATGGGAGGTCATCAAACGAGAACCGGTGTCCTGGCATGGAACTCGAGGATCTTATCATCAGGGAGCAGAGACAGAAACATCCTTCATCATGACATCCGAGTCCAGAAAGAATATGTCAGCAAGCTCGTGGGACACAAATCTGAAGTCTGCGGGCTGAAATGGTCTCACGACGATAGGGAGCTAGCGTCTGGAGGCAACGATAATCAGGTAATTATGAACATAAAACTATTTGGTTGCTCTGCAATCCATAAGAAAGAGTAGTGATAATATGTTTTTGCTATTCCAATTCACCAAATCAAAGAGATTGATTAAGAAACATTGGTGGGTAATTTGAAACAGTTATTGGTATGGAACAATCATTCCCAGCAACCTGTTCTGAAACTGACTGAGCATACAGCAGCGGTTAAGGCAATTACATGGTCTCCTCATCAGAGTAGCCTCCTTGCTTCAGGAGGTGGAACAGCAGACAGATGCATTAGATTCTGGAACACGACGAATGGACATCAGATAAACAGCATCGACACTGGAAGCCAGGTCTGCAATCTGTCGTGGAGCAAGAATGTTAACGAGATAGTGAGCACGCACGGGTACTCTCAAAACCAAATCATGCTATGGAAGTACCCATCCATGGCAAAGGTATCTAGTCCTTTTCCACATTTGAAAACCCAATTTCTCGACCTTTCTTCCTTCAAGTGTATAGTTGATGCATCAACCAATGCTTGTTTTTGTGTAGGTTGCAACCCTCACTGGACACAGTATGAGAGTACTTTACTTGGCAACGTCACCTGATGGCCAGACTATAGTGACCGGAGCAGGAGACGAGACCCTGCGGTTTTGGAATGTCTTCCCTTCAGTGAAAATGCAGGTCTGTATTCTTTCTAACAGTTTTGAAATTCCTTCAGACCAGAAGGAGATCTTATAGTGATTGCTTTTCCTGTGAACAGACACCAGTAAAGGACACAGGCCTCTGGTCATTAGGGAGGACACAGATCAGATAATAGCCGTGCCGTATGAACCTTTAATGCATTCTTCATTGTGTCTGAGAGAGACATATTCTACTGCACAGAGAGTCAGATAGAAAGAAAGTGCAACGTACCACGCAAAATCTGCATTCGGTTTCATTTTATTTTCTCATTTCAATTGTAAAATACATAATCCCACAAAACACCAATACATCTATAGCAAAATAGTTACCATTGGATTTTGATTGCATATGAAAAGCATTTATGATTTAAATCCCTGGCAAATCAAGTAAATCTCGCGAGATGATGATCTTGTAGCTTTTGGTCTCAACCAAGACGCCTTGCGAAAGATAGGCTTGCAAATACGGGCAAAATCTAAAACAAAATAAATCGTAAACAATAAGCATTTTTCAATAGTGTATATAGTTGTGGACTGGACTATTTTACAGTTGGTGTCGTACCTTGAGCATCCTCGCTTTCTAGAAGCTTGATGACAAGATGACCTCCGTGCTTAAGCACACCACTACTACAACTCTCGTCGCTTGAAACCTCATCGTCTCCATCATTATCAACATCGGGTGACTGAGAGATGGCGGCTCGACCAACAGCCAAATCGAGAGCTCGCATTCCCAATTCAGCAGACAGAGCAGCATCTCTAGTGGTAATTCCAGATACTGAGGGACACATATCCGAAAGAACAACTGAAAAGCCTAATTGCTGCAACACAAAGCAATCCATAACTCGTGTCATAACCGTTTCGTTACAGAAAACAAAAACATCGAGCACGGTCTAGGGAACAGGGTAAAAAACCAAGTACAAAACCTCCATCCATATACAGTTAAAGCAACAACAACGTTTGACTAGTGAAGACCTTACTATGCATATCAATGGCTATTTTTGCTCGATGTAACGCATATCGAAAACCAGTTTCTTAAATTCTAAAGAAAGCTCAGAATATGAATGGAAATCACCTGAGGAGATAAAGCTCGAATCATTTGTCTGGGGAAGTTTAAAACATCGGCGCTAATGGTTTGAACCCGTGAATCACATTGTGGAGGAATCTTCACCTTCTGCTCTGAAACGAAAGAAAACAAGCTATGGATTCACACAGTTCACAGCGAAGAACAGGAAAAAATCAAGTTAAGGCTGACCTTAATATCCATACCGACGACGATTCCACCATTTTTGAGTGGACCTAAGCTTTGACAGGCAACCTGAAATCGAAGAGAAACGAATTCAAGTTAAGCATCTTCTTCGGAGAATTTGAATCAAAGAATCAAAAGAGAGGACCTGAAGCCAAGCACCAGGGGCACAACCAAGGTCGAGAACAGAGGATCCTGGTTTGATGAGCTTGTACTGTTTTTGAATCTGTAAAAGCTGTAGATGCAGAGAGAGTGTGAGTGAGAGAGAAGAAACAATTTAAGAAGAAGAAGAAGAAGAGGAAGGTGAAGACCTTGAAAGCGGAACGAGCAACATAGCCAAGACGTTGAGCTTCTCTGTAGAAGAAGTCAGGTGCTCCTGCTCCACTCATCTCTTCTCGAACCACCAACTCCGGCGCCGATCAACCACCGATTAGTTCCGCTTCCGTTTTCTCAATTAAACCCTAAAACCTAATCGGGCCAAGTTGATTTTGGGTTAACGGGTCATCCCAAGTCTGAATCCAAACTAATAATTTTTAAAATTTAGAAAAGTTAAAACTTTTTTTTGGTTAATGAAAACGTTTACAAATCCAATTTAGATAATCTCGCATATGAACCGAATCTGTAAACCGGGTTTTCCGAATGGTCGGATAAAATTTCATCGTATTTGTAGGAAAAGTGTGTCGTTCGTGTGGACACTCATAAACACTTCCGAAATGGTTGGGTTGGTTTGGTGCCTAATGAATACTATGTGTCTGTGGGTTTGGCGTCCGGATATTCGGTTCGATTTTGGATTGTTTTTTTCAGTTTTTCGGTTTTTCCATTTTAAAATTTAGGAATTTATAATTTTGGTTCGGGTTTGACTCGGCTCTATTTCGTTTCAAGTTCAGTTCGAATACCCAGACTCCGGAAAAACCAAAAATATTTGAGCTCGTGAGGTCCAATAGAATTAGACGTGCTTGTTATTCATTAGTTCCTAATTTTGACGGTTAGGTATTGTAGAGCCTGCCAATTTATGGGCATTTTGGAAAAGAGCAATAGCCTATTGAACATAACTTCCGTTTCGGTCTGATAGGACATTAGAACCATATATTTTTTTCACTCTGTGGTGGAGGAGAGTCGAACCCCGGTGCCTGAGGATTGGTTCTGGAAACTCAACCACCATGCTACAATGTTCTCTGCTGTTTAACTTTTGTTTAGATTACGAAAATCGATTAATGGAAAACATACGTATAATGCATTTTTATAAGTTCTATAAGTCATTTGTGATGTTTAAGTATTTAATATTTTATTTAATAAACTAGAGGATTGACCGCGCTACGCGCGGTTTATTTATAACAAAACTTACCAGTGTTCTTTTGTGATCTTAATTTGGACTTTAGAGGTATGTTTAAAGTTTTGCTAAGTTTTTTTATCTGCGTTTCGCGCAGGTTTTCATCAATATCCTTACGATTCTGATTAGAAAGGACAAAATAGTTGATTTTGATGCAAATCGTGTGGGACTTAAATTATTTCTTAAAATTGGTCTTGTCATTCTATCTTTTCTTTGTTATCGCATGAAACTTTAAGTTAGAATCTTTTTCTTCAAACTAATTCTAAATCATGGTTTTCCAAATTATCCAACAGTTCAGCTTTTATTAACCATGTAATTCCAAGTTGTCACGTTATTTTCAGTTGAATTTTTCTTATCATCATTTTCTCACATTTTGGCTTAGCCTCTTGTATTAAATTATTATATGCTATTGCGTCTAACTTTAAGAGCTAATATAGGAAAAAATTAGAGACTAACATATAACAATCTGAAGAGAAAGACACGAAAAACCCCAAAAATGAAACCAAAAAATGGACCTTACTTAAAACATAGATAAATTATATTTTTGTGGAACTAAATTCAACTCTTTATATTTCTTTTATTCGACGATCATTCTTTATAAACAGTTGAAACTTTTTTGAATTGAACAGGCAACATAGTTTAAGTGATACGCTTTGGCTAGTAAAAAAATATAACTTACTCGGCAACAACTCTTTTTTCGATTAAGAGGTTTTATTTTGAGTAAAAATTGATAAATTTTTCATGTAAATAATTGTACTTGTGAACCATGGAAGTTCATAAACATCATATGCATATGACCAAATGATCAATTCATATGATTGTGTGCTATTAAAATGTAAAGTATGATAATCTCACATGGACGTTAGTTTTTTTTGTTTATCTACAACACATTAATTAATATAACCCAATTTTCTTATAGTGCGATTATGTTTGGCTTTTCTCAACTTTGATTCTTAAACATTTTACACAATACTATGAAGCTCTGCTCTTGATGAGAAGAAAGAGGTTTGTATAGAGGTTACGAAATCAAGAGACAATAGCAACATAATTTATATATATTTTTTCATGAAAAACCACTTCACAAAGGAGAACCGTAAAATAATGTTAGTGTCTACTTATGCCGCTCTCAATTGCTTAACTTACCCACAAACACTAAAAGAAACCAAGTCAACGACATACTCTGAACACTTTATCAAAAAAAAAACATATTGTGAATGTCATTATTTGGGCTAATAATAATAATAAACATACTTACATTTCATTTCACTGACTAAATAAGGAAAAATTTTAAAAAGTTATATAACACCATCTTAAATATATCTCACGCAAAAAAAACAGAGAGAATTCCATAGAAATTAAACAAAAAAGAAAAAGATAAAATATGAAAGATCAAAATCAAAATGAAATTTTTACTTCTTTTTTCTTGGGGAAAATGTAACCAAGATAAACTTTATTCAAAAACCGATCTCAACGTATAATCATTGCTCTTATACGTAAACTCTTGATGTACAACTTCCAAGTCTTCATCACCGAGCATACAAAACCAACAAAGTATTGGCATCAAAGTAATGATATGTGCAAAAAAACAGACAATTTTTCAAAGTTATAATAAAAAAATTTTAAACAAAAAAAATAAAAATAAAAACAAAAGAAAAAGAGAAATTGAAAGGAGGAGAGAGAGAAAAAATACAAAAGGAGAGGAAAGATGAGTGAGGTGCAAGTATAAAGACACTTTAAACTTTACAAGGTATTTGATGCCAAAGAAGATATTTCAGATAATAGTCCTCATTTACAGATTGCGGATGCGTGTATCCTTCGTTGCCTCAAGACACTTTATAAAAGAATGGAGAACAATGAATACGCAGGCCGTCAACTTGTCTTTTTCTCAACCGATAAAGGGTTTCGCGTGATAATCGATCAACTAAGATCCCTCGGCATGAATGTAGTTTTCATTAAACCTGGAAAAACTACTTTGGCTGGCCGACTTACCAGTGGTGCCTTCTCTGTCAATTTAACCAAAATTTTTGATGAAGATCCAAATTGGCAGTGTGTTCTGAAGACGAAAGAAGAAGTCAGAAAAGACAAAATAGAAGCGAAAAAAGCTAAAACATCGCAACAGAGGTAATTTTCTATGAAAAAACAAATGGTTGGTGGTTGGATCAGTATACTGAATCTAACCGTCTCTGTTTTCTTTTCAGGAGGATCTGAGGCTGGAAAGGTAGTGAACAGAGGCTACACAATTAAATGGCTCTCCAATGCTTAATCTTTTTTCTAATCCTTTGAATGTAATGTTTTAGCCACTACTAGAGGAAACTTCGCGCTACGCGCGGATTAGTGTTATATATTTTGTTTGCATTGTTTGAGTTGTCATCGGATCTTTCATTTTTAGAGAAAAAATTTATTGTTCTTTGCACATAGAGAGTTTTTTCACCATTCGCTACATTCACTTTTTAAAAAAGTGCTTAGGTTTGTAGTTTAAATTGCATGCTATTAACAAATATTTGTATGTAAGAAAGATTTACACTTCTATCTACAATTTATGCAATTTTTAATTAATTTAATATTCAAAAAAACAATAAAATATTATTGAGTGAAAATTATCGATGTTATTTTGCTTCCAAATTTTTACATGCGACATTAGCTTCACAAAATTTTATGTTTGAAATATTTGAAAGATAATAAATTTAAAACTTTTTAAAATTTAAATATAACCTAAAAATATTTGGTGATGCAATGAGTTATATTTATTACATATTAACTAATATACAAATGCATGACATTAATATACAATTGTTCTCTTTTTAGGTATACTAGCTGGGCGCCCCGCACCCTGTGCGGGGATAAAAAGTTTCTAGATTTTATGGTAAGTTAACGCTTTTTGTTCTAAAATTTACGCATATATCGGTAAAATTTAAAGTTATCATACATTGTCTTAAATATATTCATATATCTATAGCATTTGTTATACGAAAGTCTTATGAATCACTATTATTTGAAAGATAATAGTAGCTATAATGTTATACTAAGCTATCTAATATTGACTGGGATCAAATAAATTATAATTGCAAAAAATGTAATTTGATATCAATGACAATAAAATAAAATTATTATTTTTCAAATTCATATGGTAGGTTGTAGAATTATTAAACATAAATTTGGTTAAAATTTTTTTATTAAATATATCATAAGAGGTGTGAAATCGTGAATGTAGAGATAACTTGTGGTATCATTAGCAATCATATTTTCCTGCATCAATGAACTTCTGTTTAAAGACTCTTTTCATGTTAAACTGCTTAAAAGTATGCACTTAAAATAAGGAAAATTGGGACAAATATTCATAGAAAAAAGATTAT
>OVAN01009088.1:0-17341 GCA_900406275.1 Anastatica hierochuntica | reverse complement strand
CCTGCCACACTTCCGATACCAGATCAAATACTTCCTCTCGTTCCCGCAGGCAACGGTCAAATCGAAAAAGCTTTCGATGCCGTATTCTGGAGTTATCCAGATAGGTAATGAGGGGGCGATGATTTGAGCCCTCAAAACGTAGATACTCAGAGCGACCCGAAGGGAACATCTCCACCCAAGAGTTATTTGCCAGGGAGCGATCAAGACAGGCATGAACCAAATGGTCGTATCGCATGTCGCGCCAAGAGAGGCAGTTGCCTGAGTAATTGACATCCCAAAGTCCGTTAACCGACACAAAACTACGAAAGTCAGAGAAAGACCCCTCCCATCTTTCTGGATCTCCTCTCTTTTCCGACTGGAGCAGGATATCATTAAAGTCACCAGTAAGCAGCCATGATGAATCACGGTTAACCGCCAAAGCAGATATAGCTTCCCATACTGCTTGACGATTCTGGCGCTGAGGGGCCCCGTAAACAAAAGTAATGTGAAAGGCCGACCCATGATACACCACTTGCGTGTCAATAAAATGTGGACTCGTCGACAGAATTGTAAGATCCACATCACTGCGCCAAAAGAGAGCTAAACCACCACTCAGCCCTAGTGGGAGAATAGTAAAATGATTATTGTAACTCATCCAATTAAATACTTGTAAAACATAGTCATCTTGATTCTTAGTCTCCATCAGAAACATAATGTCCGGGAAGAGCTGTAATCGCAAATCCCTTAGGCGTCAGAAACATAGTTTATTAAACATTTAAAATAAAAATTTAGATACATAAGAATAATGTTACAAAATCATATTTAGCCAGATTTTCCACGAAAATTTGGGTAAAGGAGATATTTTTACCATATCTTTGTGAATCTAAATCTTTTTGTTGTTAGACTATAAAAATTAATATATTAACTTTGAATATGTTTTTTTTTAATAATTTCTGTCTAATCTCTATCAAGTGTCTGACGTTAAAATTTTCATTAAGAATTTTGTGATAAGCTTGTGAGCATCATCTTGAACACGGTAATGCATCCTTGAGAAATCAAACCACAAAGTACAAATGTAAAACACGTTGAATCTATTGTCTTTTGTAATGCATATGTTTTTAATACCTTATGTCACACTCTTGTTCCATAACTCTTGAGCTTTTTTGTTTTCAATTGTTTCCCTTTTTATTAAACAAAAACAGTAATAATTTGTGTGCACATTATTCATCTAGGCTGTCATGTCTTTACTTTGTTTGTTAATCATATGATTGATTGATTACGAATTTTGAAACCGGCTAAAATTTCAACAGTGGTATGGGATACAAACCTACAACGTCTTTCGTTTCGGATCAAAATCTCAAACACTCCTCTTAACGAAAATTGAGGCTAAAATACTCCTCATTCTAAAATCTATTTTTAAATTAATTATTTAATTCGAAAATAAAGGTAAACGACATAAAAATATATAAAAAAGGTAATATATTTACAACTTCACCCGTCTATAATTAGATCATCTATATCTGAACCCAGTTTAATTCATTGTTATTCAAGTGATGATTCTAAAATCTATATTGAAATCTAGTGTTATTAGATATCGTATTTGTAATTCATATTTAAAATCTGGTGTTATTCAATGAATAATTTAAAATCAGTTTTTAAAATCTGACGTTATTCAACTTTAAAGGATTTTAAAATCAGGGTATGTTTTTTCTGTCATTCCTTCATATGTTATGTCCTGCTTTAAGCTGCCGCTATCTCTCTGTAACCGTATACAGTCTGCGCTTACTAGGTTCTGGTGGGATGATAAACAAGATGTTCGCAAAATATCTTGGGTTTCTTGGGAAAAGCTTTCCCTACCCAAGGTTGCTGGGGGATTAGGTTTTAAAGATGTAGAAGCTTTCAATGATGCGCTCCTGGCAAAGCTATCCTGACGAATTTTGAAGAGTCCGAATTCCTTAGTCGCTAGAATTCTGTTGGGCAAATATTGCCATTCTTCCTCCTTCATGGAGTGTGTTCCACCGTCAACGATGTCTCATGGTTGGGGGGAGTTATGGCTGGTCGTGAGGTCTTATGCCAGGGTATGGGTTGGTTGATTGGGGATGGTGCTGATGTACAAGTCTAGGGGGATTGCTGGCTTTCCACGTCTTCCCCAATGGCGGTTATGGGCCCGGTTCCTGTGGGTCTTCAGGGCCTACGGGTCGCAGATTTATTGGAGATTCAGCCTCGAGGGTGGAATTGGGGTCTAGTTAATGAGATTTTACCTCATTTTTCTGCTCTAATTTCTGACCTGGTGCTCGGATCGTCTACTAGGCGGGACTCTCTTGTTTGGTTGTACAATAAAAATGGGGAGTACACCTGTAAGAGTGGGTATGCCCTATTGGTGTCAGGAGAGTCACATGATGATGTTGGATTCAATTGGATGAAGAATATCTGGCGCACTAAGTCTCTCCCTAAGTTGCAATGTTTCCTGTGGAAGGCTATGCGGGGGTCGCTGCCTGCCCGGTCTGCACTTCACTCTCAGGGAGTTACAGAAGATCCTGCATGCCCTCGTTGTGGTTCTCTAGA
Organism: Anastatica hierochuntica; assembly: GCA_900406275.1. NCBI lineage: Eukaryota > Viridiplantae > Streptophyta > Magnoliopsida > Brassicales > Brassicaceae > Anastatica > Anastatica hierochuntica. The sequence goes on along the minus strand of OVAN01009088.1, from coordinate 14,797 downwards.
AACGATTGATCATGTTCCGCTGCAATGTTCTTTTGCGCAGCAAGTCTGGGAGGCGGCACCATTAGACATTCCTACCTTCTCTGTCTTGCCTTCCTTGCCTTCTTTTTTCTCCATCATGCAGGATTCTAAGGCTTTACCACCTACGGGTTTAGGGGCCGTCGATGTTTATCCATGGGTTTGTTGGCAATTGTGGAAGGCGAGGAATCGGTTGATCTTTAATAAAGAGGAGGTGCAAGTAAATGAGGTAGTTTACCTTTCTCTGGTTGGTGCCCGGGAATGGCAGGAGGCGGCTTCTCTACACGCAAAGGCGATAGGTCATCATACCTCGACGTTAGGCGATGAGGTTTCAGTTGACCCACCAATGCTATTATCGGCGCGGTTTAGCTTTTGGGTGGACGCTTCTTGGGATCCCTCTTCTAAGAGTGGTGGCCTAGGATGGTTTTTCTCCACTCCGAATGGTTCTACGCTGGCGAAGTATGTTTCTTTTAAGGAGGGTTTGCCATCGGTGTTGGCAGCAGAGACCTTGGCTATTTGGTCAGCGCTTAGCCAGGCTGTTGTATTAGGGATAACTGAGTTGCTTCTGCACTCTGATTCCCAAGTGTTGGTCGGTCTGATCAACAGTGGTGAAGACCATATTGATATTTTTGGTCTTCTGGCAGACATTAGGGGTCTTACCCCGCGTTTTTCTTCCATTGTTGTTTCGTTTGTACCACGATCTGCGAATTCTATTGCGGATTCGTTAGCACGTCGAGCACTTTTAGCTCAAGATCCTTCAGTTCGTGAAGTATAATAAAATTTCTTTGGTGACTAAAAAAAAATCAGGGTTCGTCGATTTTTTTCACCATCATCATGATCTTCTTCTTCGATTTTAGGTTCATCGTTTTCCTTTTTCATCAACTTCTTCTTAGTTTTCCTTATTTGATTTTGGGTTCTGCGATGTAGGATATTTTTTCGATTTAAAGTTTTTCTTCTAGGATTCTCTTCTATTTTCTTTATTATTCTTTGATTTTATTCTTCATCTTACTTTTTTTCTTCATGTTCTTCTGAGAAAACCCAGAAAACAATATAACTACGAAAACCCAAAAGCAGTTTTACCTAGTTTATAGATTGAGTTGTATAGTTTGGTAAAACTTGGTTATTTTGGTTTATATATTCGGTAAAACTTAAGTAAAACTTTGTTATTTTCGTTCTTTAATTTGGTGAAATTTGTGTAACTAGACAACAACTAAAGTTTCTCCCATAAACTGAAGAATCTATTTTGCAATTTAATTCTCCTTCTCCTTTCTTCTCTTCTCTCTTCTCTCCCTCTTTTTTTTTTAACGCGAATGAGGTTTAATCCATAAGAAGCAGAGGAATATAGATACATGAGGAATCAGAAGGGTAAATACTCATCAGTATTTCCCTCAAAAGTTCCTCAAAACCCAAGAGAAACTTGGCAATCACGTAAAGCACACAAAATTTAGTGAAGAAATATGGACTTTGAAAAATTAAAAGAAACAAAACAGAATCTTTGGTGAGACTTAAAACGTAGCCGCTTCCACTACAAAGCACTCTTGTAGCCATGAGGGGCCATTCACTTGAACATAAGATTGGTATCTCCTCCCTGATGTAACACTCTCAGCAATTCTTATAGCCACTATATTCCCTTGTTTCGGAACAGCTTCTAACATCCAAGACTTGAGGACATTAAGCCGAGAGATGATATCATATATTAGGTGTCTAAAGATGGGGCAGTCTTGTGGTTTATGAACGACGTCTACTGTCTGAGCACACGAGCTTTCAAAGGTCAACGTGGTAATGCGTAGAGAGACAATACTATATGCAGCGCAGAGATGGCTTAATAGATTTGCTTCCAACCCCGATTGTATTCGAGAGAAAGATCGGCGGCTGTGCATGATGGGCTCTCCCCTGTGGTTCCTAGTTATTCATGCCGCACCACTATTCTCTTGAGGGTTCAAGCTGAGCTGAAGTTACATTTCACTATACCCCTTTCTAGCTTCTTCCTTCCTGTTGAGCTTCTTGATGAGTTAAAGGATTGTTCTGGTCCTTCTCAGAGACTTGGTTAGCATGTAACCATTCATTGTGATAAAAAAAAAATCGCCTTATCTATGATAGATTATGTGGTAGAGCTTCTCTGTTCAAAGACCACCAGATTTCTTGCTTTCCAGATTTGCCAAAGGAGCCAAGGGAAGGAATCTCGTTTATCACCATGATTGTTCTGTTTCCTGCATAAAGCCATAAGATAATGGACATTTGAATTCATAGAGTTGGAGGAGAATCCTCTCTTCGGAGCTGGAATCGAAGATAGCTCCCAAACTTCTTTAGCGATCTGACAATGGAAAAGAACATGACAGATGCTTTCACTCGTTGCACCAAAGATTCGAGATGATGAATCAGTCACGATTCCTCGAGCTTGAAGGGCTTGAGACGTGCACCTGCCAGTGATCTCCATACAAAATTCTTGATTTTCTGGGAGGTTTTAATCTTCCATATCTTCGTCCAAAAGCCTTTTTCCCAGGGAGACAACACATTAGATTCTTGAGATTCTTGTTGAAGGAGTAAGTCAGCTAGTTGTCGTCAACTCTGCACTATATACATACCTGTTTTCGATCTGCTCCAGATGTAGGAATCTTTTAGATGCAGAGACGCTTTAGTGTTGAGGACAAGAGGGACATCATCTTCTTTAATTACCCTTGATACCACTTCCTTATTCCACAGACTTGTGTGAGGTATTAGCAAGTCTAAGACACGATAAATATCTTCAGAATTTCCTTGTTTACGTTCTAGAGGGCGGGGAAGTTGACCTTGAATCCAGTTCTCTGACCAAACAAGAGTATTTCTGCCATCTCCAATGGACTTTATTAAACCATCCTTCAATAGCTACCTTTCATGTATCAGACTTCTCCAGGCTATGATAGGTGTTGGCCTATGCCAGCCTCCATGAATGTTCTATCATGAAAATATCTTCCTTTGAGAACTTTTGAGAGCAAAGACTCTGGTTGGTGTATGATTTTCCAGGCTTGTTTGCCAAGCAATGCTTGGTTAAAATTACCAATATCGTGTAACCCCAAACCACCTTAGTCTTTTTGCGGCATAATTTACTCCAAGCAACCCATGGTATCTTTCGTTTCGGTTCTTCATTACTCCACCACAATTTCGTCATAGCACTCGTAAGTTTTTTACATAAGTCTTTCAAAAGCCTAAAATTAGACATCGCGTATATAGGAAGGGTGAGTCTACGGATTTAAGTAAAATTTCTTTGCCTCTTTGAGATAAAGTCTTGGAATACCATCCTTGTAGCCGAGATTTCAATTTTTCATTGAGAAAACTTAGAAACTTACGCTTGGAGCCACTAAAACATTCTGGAAGACCAAGGTAAGAACCTTCACCGCCCTCTTTCTCAATCCCCAAGATTGTTTTGATTTCTGTTTTTCTCTCTTCACCAATCTTGGACCTGAAGATGATAAAGATTTGAGTTTATTAATCACTTGACCAGAAGCCTCACCGTAATGACTTAGGCAATTTACGATATCAGCATAATCATCCATAGATGCTTTACAAAGGAGTAGACTATCATCAGCAAATAAGAGGGATATGAATATTTTAACTTTCGGACCCAATATTGATACCATGTAAAAGACCTGTTTCCTCTGCCTTATTCAACCTGTGCACAAGAGCTTCGGCTACTAGGATGAAGAGGAAAGGAGACAATGGGTCACCTTATCTTATGCCTCGTTCTGGCCGTATGAAGCCATGGGTTCGGCCATTAAGCATCACAGTGTACGAGACTGAATTCACACAAGCCATGGTCCATCTGATCCATTTGTGAGCAAAACTCATTCTTTCCACCAAAACTTCAATAAAGCACCATTCGCTATGCCTTAGACATGTCTATCTTTATGGCCATAAAATCCTCTGAAATCTCATCATACGTACGAAGAGCATGTATCATCTCGTGAGCAATCAAGATATTGTTAGATATAAGACGACCCAAAACAAAGGCTCCTTGAGTATTGGAAACAATATCTGGTAAGATTTTTTTTAAGTCTTGAGCAAAGAATCTTTGATATTATCTTATATTGCACCGTACAGAGACTAATGGATCTCATCTCATTCATCGTTGTCGGATTGGGCACTTTCGGGATGAGACAGAGTTGTTTATGGTTCCACTCACATGGGAGAGTAGTCGAGTCAAAAAAGAGTTGAGTGTCTTTGACAATATTCGGACTGACAACATTCCAAAACCTCTTGTAGAAGGCACCAGAGAGCCCATCCTCTCCCAGCTTACTTGAGCTTTTAATTGCAAAAGCTGCTCGTTTTACTTCTTCCGGAGAAATTGGTTGAGTAAGGAGTGTATTCATGTCTGAGTGACTCTTCCTGGGAAGTTACCAAGGATCGATTCACAGTCTATTGGATTCGAGCTCATGAAGAGTTCTTTGAAATAGTCAACAACAATTGATCCCTTAGACCCTTCCAGGAAGTGTTCAACTCCATTGTTGTCCTTGAGCATCACAACCTTGTTCTTAATCTTACGGCCATGTACCGAATTGTGAAAGAACTTAGTATTTTTATCCCCTGCCTTGACCCAATTTTGTTGACTCATCTTCTTCCAAAAGAGCTCTTCCTCTCTATGACCCTCCTTTATATCAAGCTTTAAACTACGGATTAATGTAGGATCCAGACAAGTGTTGGATAGTTCTTGTTCCAAAGCAAGTTGAAGGACTTTAAGTTTACCTTCAGAATTCGTACCAATTCGGCGCTGCCATCGAGACAATTCTGACCTGACATTATTAATACGGTCCATTAGAGACATATTTGCATCATCTCTAACACCACACCAACCTTTTCTAACCACTTCATCAATCCCCGGCTTTCGCATACATCGTTGGTCGAAAGAGAATCTGCCTCTACCCTTCTCTTGAGGTTCCGAAGCAAAACGTATCATAATCGGTCTATGATCTGAGGTGCACATGTCAAAGTAATCCATGTGAGAGCATGGGAATAATCAGAATCATTCATCGTTACCAAAGCTACGCTCGAGACGACAATGAACTCATACTCTGTCTCGCACCCCTCCCCATGATAACAGATTGCCTGAGCTACGAATCTCTCGGATTTTGCAACAATCAACCATTGCTCTAAAATCCCAGAATGTAGAGTCATCTCTAAGAGGAACACCAACCTTTTCTGAGTTATTCAATAGCTCATTAAAATCCCCAGCAAGGATCCACGCTTCATCTATTACCACTTCAATGTCATTTAAACGGACCAGACCTCATTTCTTTTGGCTCTGATCGGGTCACCATATACGCAGGAAATGAAGAAGATAATTGAACCCAGGGAAACTCTCAAATCTATTATTCGTTTATCAGCAAATAAAAAATCAACTACAAAGCTTTTCTTCTGAAACACGGCCAAACCACCACTTAAACCAATTGGTTCGACCAAACACATTTCATCATATCACAAACTACTCTTCAAACTTAACATTAACTCTTTTTGTTTAGTTTCACTAACAAAATAAAAAATCTGGAAAATGGTCTCGACGAATCTTCCGCAAGCGTTGAACCGTCTCCGTGCTACCAGCACCTTGACAGTTCCAAGACAGGATGCTCATTACTCCTGCAGCGGCTTCAATACGGAAGCCACCGAATTTGGTTGAGTTTTCGGACTCTTGTTGACCTGAGGGTCCAAGTGAGGTCCTTCTTTTCTTTTGGTAACTATCTGTGGAATAGTAGTTGCCGAATGGAGACGAGGAGCGAGATGGTTGTTGTTCTTTCTAATCTGAGCAGGCCGACGACGTCTTGCAGTCTTCTTGTTAGAATGTGACCGAGCAGGAGGTTCCTGCAACAGAGCATTGAAACAGAAGTCCGTAGAGCTCTTCGCAGGGAGAAGCATAGGAGTCTTTGAGCTGGAAGCAAACATAGTTCCATCATCCACGCCAAAACCTACAAGAGGATCCAAGGCAATGGAGTTACCATCAATGATATTATCTCTTCGCAGACCACGAGCATGTTCTTCAAGATCAAGAAACAATCCTTTATTTTTCCCTGATTAAAGGAAATGATTGGAGGTTTTGTTGTCGTGTCGCGAAGGTCCTCAATGGAATGCTGAACACGTAAGATGCGAGCTTGCCTTTCTGTTGGATTTTCATGAGAGATATATTGGAGGGCTACATGATAGTCTTCCTTCGAGAGTTCTGGAAACAGAGGTGCAAAGTCTGGAGGGTAGTTCAGAGACTTTTGCAACTCAATGTTCCTTGGCTGGCTTATCTCATGAGATCTAGAGATTGGCTTGTTCACTTCAGAAGGACCAGCTTTATTGGTTGAGGTTAACTTGAGAAGAGGACAGGCAGATTTATCGTGAGAGAGCTGAAAGCAGTGAAAGAAACGTTTCCAGATTCTTTCATATTCAAAGCTAATGAGCACTGATTCTCCATGAGGAAGATTAAGGACTCTGGATTCACGAGTCGGACTGTCAACATGAAAGGTGACTCTTACATTGACATAGTTCGTCTTCCGAGAAAAATCCGAATCATACACAATTTCTTCTACCTTCGATGTCATTGTGTTAATAGTTTCAAGGGTTTAGTAATTAGCTAGGATATTCCGGATGCGCAACCACACTTCAAAGGTTGAACGAAAATCAACAGGAGGAGATGGAATCCATCTATTGATCACCATAGTCTAACGATTAAAAGACCATGGCCTATCCTTCAACACACGTTCAAGATCTTCCTCTCTTTGGAAAATGAATTGGAATCTGGATTTGACAAAGCTATCACTCGAACTCTGTCGTACACTCTCCACATGATGGGCATAATATCAATCATTTTTCCAATGGGATGAGCATCAGGATTGAGCAATCGACCCAGGATGCTACATTCGTTGGCATCAAAGACCTTGAAACGAGGGCTGTCTGGGAGAGTAATGGGCTCATTATCTTAAAGGGACATAGCAATGATAGCTAGTTGCAGAGTATCGACCATTGAGAAAGCTAAAGACGTGGAAGAAAAGGGAGAATTCCGGCAATAAGAGGTAAGGCTTGGAAGGAGGTTGAAGAGAACCACCACAAAATTGCATTTAATACTTGAAAAGTCTGAGACAATCTTGACGGATATCATAGTCAGTATCGTCGATGATTGATCGAAAAAGGAAAAATGAGAGATTTAGTATCAGTCACAAAAGTAATGGATAGGAGAAAAGGAAAATGAAGAAGAAATTGGGAAAGTAAATAATGGGGATAAAAGCCAACCGCAGCAATCAAGCCGGGTAATTAGTCCACTCAATTGAGAGAAATAAGGAAATAAACCAAACATACCGAAGAGGCAAACCTTTTGAGAGAAACAGAGAGAGCTAAGCCAAAAAAGATAAACTTAACTCTTCTCTCCATCTCTCTAACTCAAAATTTCTGTGTTTGTCTCTCTGCGATTCTCACTTGACAGCTCAAATGAATTGGCTTTAGATATTTAAATAGGAAGGGGATTATGATTACTTAAATTGTGATAAAAATAGTTACTTAAATTAGACCGAAAGATTGGTTTAAGAAAAATTCAAATTAGCTTAGGGATTCAGATTTTGGGTTGTTACAAATAGATACAGCTTTGCTTTGTATACACAATAAGTAAAACAAACCTATGTAATCAGAGTTCAACACTTTCAAGATCCAAGCAACGAACCTTCATTGATCCTTGTGGAAGCTGGTCCAGCTGATGTGATCCCCTTTGTCTGAAACGACCGCGTAGCAGACGAAGAAGATGACCGAGTCGGACCTGAAGCAACCAACATAGATGCGTGGCTTGTGCTCCCACTGTTCCCTGAAAACGAAACTTGGCTTAAGGACTTTGGACATGGCGGCTTGCTTATCGCTGTGATTCCTTCCAGCATCTGAACTACTTTCCCCATTGTCGGCCTCTGCAATGGCTGCTCTTGTATGCACCAGAAGCTTGTCTGAACCATTCTCCTCACTTGTTCCACATCAACCGTTTCATCTTGGCCTAAACGCTTATCCAGGATGGCCTCGGTGTTGCCCTTCTCAAACTCCTCGTAAGCCCAGATCGAAAATTTCTTGTGGTTTGTTTTCTCTGAAACATCAAAGTTCCTTTGTCCGCTCACTATTTCTAGTAGAACCATTCCATAGCTATAGACATCAGATTTTGAGGTTATGGGAAGATTTGCGAGCCATTCAGGTGCTAAATAGCCTCTTGTTCCTCTAATGCTGCTCATGTTTTTGTATCTGTTGTCTTTTGGGTTCAAGAGTTTGGCGAGTCCAAAGTCCGAGACTTTGGCATTGTAACTGTCATCCACGAGAATGTTCTCGGGTTTAATGTCACAGTGAACAATGCAGTCGCGGCACTCTTCATGGAGGTAAGTAATTCCCTTTGCCGTTCCAAGCGCAATGTTAAACCGATACTCCCAGTTCAACAACTTCCCTGAATCAGTAGTAAACAGGAAGTTATCGAGAGATCCGTTTCTCATGAACTCATAGACAAGAAGCCTATGTCTTCCCTCTGAGCAAAACCCGATCAATCGGACTAGATTCAGATGGTGTGTGCTGCTAATGGTTGCAACCTCCATCCTAAATTGCTTCTCTCCTTGCTCTATTCCTTCTAGTTGCTTCACCGCAACAATAGTTTTATTCGAGAGCACACCTCTATAGACAGTACCGAACCCTCCAGCTCCAAGCTTCTCTTTGAAACTCTTTGTACAACGTTGCAGGTCCTTGTACGAAAACTGCACGGGGGCACCAGAAGCGTACTCAAGCAAAGTGTAGTGAGAGGATAAAGTTCCAAACCGAGGATTATTTCTGCAGCACCACCACCATAGACCGACTTCTGCTGCAACCAAACCAAGAAGCGCAGCTACTACAGCAACTGCGACAATCCACAAATGCGCTTTCGAGTTGTTACTGCCGCCTTTTGTTACAACCAAAGGTCGGTTAGGCAGCACTGGACCGCACACTTTAACATAAGAAGTACTGGGAACCGATGAACTCTGGTAGCCTGTAAAGAAGGAACCAGGTTGTTTTTGCCAACAATTCCCTGACCCGTCAGACATGGAGACAGAAGCAAGACAAGAACTACTTTGAAGACAATTGGATCTACAGGGGGAACTACCGGCAAAGAAAACCAGCGAGCTTGGGTCATCTGGGTCTATAATCAACCTGGTGTGAACCAAATCAAGCATGGTTGTGGTACCAGAGCAATCACTTAGCTCTACTTTTCTCTTGCAACCTTTTCTTGTATCATTCACATCAATAGGATCAAAGTTGCGAGAAGGACACAAGCAAATGGGGTCGGTATCATTGTAACTACAGATCCCAAAGTCCCCACAGTATCCATAAACGAGACACTGGTTAGCAACAGCTGACCAATGAGGTGCCACAGGGCCACTGTTTCTAGTCGCAGAACTGTAGATTCTCAAATTCCCATCATTGTCTAGCTTCAAGAACCTAAACTTGTTATCTTCGCCGTAATCGTCACTGTATATGGTTTCAGCGCCGCCACTGAGAGTGGAATCGAAGATCAACACAACTCCATTAGTCTGTAAACGTAAGCTAGGTGACGATAGGTTCGAGCTGAAGGAGGAGTTGAGCCCTTGATTCCAGTAACTCGTGCGATTGTTCCACCTCAGTGAGAGATTCCCACTTCTCTCTAACTGAAACGAGTAATTACCAGATCGCAGAACCTTACCGGCGGTGAAATTCTGCAACTGGACGATCGTGTCCGTCGGGTGATCGAAGGAAGACCAGACTGGGATGCTTTCGTTGTTGAGGAGTACAAGGTTACCGGAATCTTCAATCGAAGCAGAAACGACGCCGAGACGATCAGTACCGGAATCCCAGACGGTGGTGTTAGAGCCACTGATAAGACGGAGGGAGCCTGAGGAGTCAAGGCGGAGCGATCCTCGAGAGTCAACGCTTCCTGCGGACCATATGGTAACGTTTCCGGCAAAGGAAACAGCGGCGAGAAAGGAATTAGGGGAAGAAGATGGAACAAAGGAGACGGAGAAAACGAAATTGGGAGACGACCAAGACTGGTTCTGATTGGAACCGGAGGCGTAAAGGACAGAGCCGAGAGGTACGGTGGAAGCTGCAAAAGGGAAGTGGAGGAGAAAGAGAAGGAGAAGAGGAGGAAGAAGTTTAGGATATGGCGTCTCCGCCATTGTTGCGACTATGAAGTTTCTCTCTCCGGAACTAAAGATTAGTCAGTGAAATGACCATTGTGTTTATTCATTTTAATTCACAAAATTTCAAAGATTTGACAATTCTTTCTTTTTTTTTCGCCAAAGATTTGACAATTCATATGCGCGTTATTATGATTTTTGTGAAACTAATGGCTAATGAGAGCTTAGAGCATCATTATCCAGGATTATTAACCGAGTTGCTTAACATTTTTTTTAATTAAAAAATTGAATGGACTCCACAATATTAGAAGAAACGGTTGTGAGCACACGTGGCGGTCCGCGATTGATTTTTTTTTAATTTTTTTTAAATCAGCCGAAAAAAAGTAAAAATAAAAAAATAAACAATTCATATGGGGTTGCTGGGATAATGATGCTCTTAGATTCTAACCCACACTATGTGCGGAGTTATATATGTTTAATATTTAACTTCAATTATGGTATATATACAAATTTTAGAGAGTATACGCATAAATATTTGATTAGCATTGTATTGTTTATAAAGGAGTATATGTTATAATAAAAACATATCATGTTTAATTTATAGTATAGTTTTATTTAATTACCCATAATTTTTAAACAGTATAATAGTGATTATTAAAAATCTAGTATATGTTTGTTAATTTATATAACATAACATATAAACCAAAAATAAACAAAAGCAATTAATATTAACAATTTAAAAATTTAGGAATTTATATTTACTTAATATTCATATATGGTAAGTTAAATTAAAATTTATTACTCTGTTTAAATAAATACCGAATTATTAAATCTAAACATATCTGATACTAAAAAACTATATTAATTAACATTATAACATCTATCAAATGTTTAAAAATGCTCAATCCAATAAGCACAATTCGTTTTGTAATAAGCCAATCATCCGATTTTATTTAATTGATATAATATACAAAATATATATATTTTATGTTATTAAGATAATTTATTGGAACTTATATCTACTTATGGGTCTCTTACCTTCAAAAATTATAAGAATCTTGCATCACAGAAACGTTTGTAGACACTTTGTACTAATCTTTAACCGACAATTTGACAAAACCTGAGAATACCTTTTTGTATACCAAAAAAATGTATATGTGAAACATGAGAATCTTTCCAAATGTTAAAAAACTGTCGTCCTTTTAAACTTGAGAATCGATGCATTTGAAAGATATCAAGCTTAAAGACATTACAATCAAGTTGGTTAGTGGTTATACTATATGTATATTGTCTATGTAGTAATCCACTAAGATTAGTAGAGTATATATATGTATATATTATTATAAGGGTCTATGTGAATATGTGGTATTACTTTTTAATGCCATGAGTGGATAAAACTATGCCTCCTAGCTTCTTTAAATTGATTAATGTTTTCTGATTAATTCTTTTTTTTTTGTAAAATTTGTCTGATTAATTTCCTAGCTAATCTTTAAAAGTAACAAAGAATAACATGCAGTGGAGATAGAATGGGGTAAAATCTATATAGTCTCGCAACAAACTTATAAGAACCACTAAGATAAAGTAAAGAGAAAAAAACCATTTAAAGATTATTGAAAATTTACAGTTTCTCATAGAAAGATATATCAAATTTGTGGTAAGCTTGTTGAAAATGTAACAATTTTGAAAATCTGAATGTAATTAGAAAAAAGGAGAAAGTTAGTTTCTATATAGGTATAGAATCAAAACACAAAACATAAAAAGTGATAAAAGAATCAATACATTTAACTTTTTAAGCTTGGTATTCAAAGTGAAGCAGAATACCTTTTTGTTAGTAAAAGCGTTGTGTATTACTTCAAGTGTCCTCACGTGTTGAACTCACTCAAGCTTTGTGAAGTCGTTAGAATCCATTACAAATAAGTTTGCTGAGCATATACCTCCTTTTGCTCGCCTGATGAACATTGCTATCATTTTCATTATCTTCATTATCTAGCAAATTCACCAATGCCAAAATAAAGAGTCGTACATCAAATGAATGAGAAAAATATTCCTGAAAATAATAAAAGCGTGAATATGGAGGATGCAACAAATAAAGAGAGGTTCATTCTCAACAGTAAGATTACTCACAATCTCGAAATCAGAATATTGTCCTTCAAATGTTTTGTGCTTCTAGAGCTTGTTTCATTTTTGTTTTCGACCTGATGCATCGATTTTTCTGTCCAAGGAACTAGCCAAAGCTTAATAAATGGTGTAATGATGATGAACTATAAAATTATAGAGAGGAAACAATGAAAAATCTAATGAATCTGTTCTTCCATGAATATGGACTATATTACAAAATCAATGTAAAGAAATCGTACCTTCAATTGTTGATTTTCTGGAAAAAAAAATTATTGCCTTGAATCTTTCTTTAATCGACTTTGGAACTCAAGGCTATTCATGAAGACAATGTCTCGCTAAGGCTTATGATACTTGATTCCAAGGGGATTGAGACATAAAAATTTACAGGAAAAGTAACTTCAGCATATCAAAAGGTCTAGTATCTTCCTTATTCTTTCTAACTATTATCACATAATCAACTAAACAATATATGCGGAAAAGATTACACTCACATCATACCACTTTTCGTAAGATAAATTCTCATCCTGTATAATCCGAAAGCTTCGACCTGCAACAAAGAACAAACATGCATTAGAGATTTAATGTTTTAGAATTATATAGCACTCATAGAATAAGCTTGAGGTTTTCATATATTATACCTTACAATTCGGCCAAATATATTGAATAACATATATAACACTTTCCATAGCTGCATCGCTAAGATTTTTCTTCTTGAATTAGCAACCAAAATTCACATAAATTTACTATCTCTACATATATCAAGATCAGAAATCTCTCAATAATCGATGGCAAAATTATACAGAGCTAGTTCTCTTTGTCGTCAATACCTTTATGCAACTGAGACTTAGAACATTCATTCTCACTAAACCACATTGTCTCCAATCCAGGTTCCTCGATTCCTTATTTTTCTTCATTTTTCTAGTCAACTTCTTTGATGCCACTGGGTTGCAAATCCGCAGCCGTTCTCGTTCGTATTGGCATTGACGTCAAGTGAGAAGAAGGTCACTGTGTTTGATTCCACACACCGTATCGATTTTGAAATCAGAAATCTCGTTGCCAAAAACAAAATAGTTGTGAGAATTTTCGACTGTTGTTGAACATACATTGACTCAAATTTGATAGAGAAAGTGGAGAAGGTTGATCGTCTCTGAAATAATCGTACATATATCTATATATACTCAAATATAGAAAAACAAATTCAGATATACACAAAAAATATATAATCTGAACTACCAAACTAAAATTACGAAAACTGTTGAGCTGTTCTAAGAATTCGTCCGTAACAAATATCAGTTTTCAATAATTCCGCAAGGTTGTGCCAACATAAAAAAAATATAATATTCTTAAATAATTTTTTATGTATATCTTAATATTTTTTTTTATCTTTTATAATACTCTTGCGGATAGAATCTTTTACCCGATTTTTTTTAGTTTTCTGATTATAACTTAAACAATAATCGAAATATATCTCAACTACCTTCACATTATTACTCTAATATCGTATTAAATTTGTTATTTTCAAAATTAATCTCTAATGGCACATTTGTAAATCACACATCAAACTAACGTTTTTTTCTAAGCAATGATTCCCTTTCATAGTATAGAGATAAAGAAAAAAAAATGTTTTCTTTCTTCTATTTTTTTGTAAATAAAGAAAAAAAAATGTTTCACCTAAATAACTAAAACCACTAACACGGACGCTAAAAAAAAAGCTAAAACCACTAACACAAAAATCGAATTCAAGGGTATTTTACATGCTAATAAGGTTAATTGACTAATACAAAATAAAATGTTATTGTTTTGGCGGAAAAACAAAAATAAAATGTTATTGTTTATCATTATCGCAAAATAGGTTTTTGTCCCGACAATATCATAAAATCACTAATAAATTTTTTCTTTGAACATATAAGCATAAAAAAGTCTTAATTGCAAAGTGTACACAAATAGTAAAAAACAGTTCAACAAAGCCCTAGATGCTCAGCACGCGGCCGGTCGAGACGTGTTTTCGGCTGTATTGTGTTTTTCTTTGGTCGTTTCGCGTTCCGGTCAGTCGTTTTGAATTCCGGACGGTCAGTTAGTGTTCCAGGACGTTCTTTTTGGTACCAAAATTTTTTAAACATTTTTTTTTTGTCAAATGTTTTAAACATTTTTGATGGATGATTTTCTCGAAAGGAGGTCATTTAGACGTTCGTAAGTTCTCGAAACATCTTTTTGGCCGGATTAAAAACTTGTTTGGATAGTTGGTCATTGCTGTTCGAATCTTTAAGATTACATGATAAATTTTTAGTACGTCGACCTGATTCTTATATGAAAATGTCACTTCTGGCTTAGTCAAGCTCATTGGCTAGCCGGCAAAGACGTAATGTTAGCCAAAAATTAAAATTTGAAAAATCAAAATNTAATGGTCACTTTGCTCGGGCATCTTCGATGGTTTGAGTTGATTTGCTTGGCGAGTACTGGAAATCTCCATGTTTCCTTTTGTTAAGAAAGTTGATCCTCCGAGCAACTTTTGATTTTGACCGTTCCAAGGTCGTTTTCTCTCGGGCATCTCACCT
>OVAN01009087.1:0-17343 GCA_900406275.1 Anastatica hierochuntica | reverse complement strand
GAGATCCTCAACATCCCAAGTATGGTTTCTTTCCATTGCTCCTCTTTCATCACCAACTGCATCTACCCAAACCTTCTTGTCTTTGGCTTCTTCATAAGTTTTAGGAATATGATTTTCCTCAACCTTCACAAGAAAAGCTTGATGATCTTTAGGCAAAAGGTCAATGGAATACACACTTTGTATGGGATGAGCAACTGCTTGATTATTGTAGTAGACTATAGAATCCTTCAACTTTTCAGGCCTGAATCTAAGTCTAGTACTTCTTCTCAAAGGTTGAACTGGTCCAGCTTTTGTCTCTTCAACCATTTCTTCTTCCTCTTGTTGGATATGCCCCTCTTGATTTACTAAGATTTCTTGACTTGTATCTTGAAGTGGCTCTTTCTCTTGAGCTTGAGATGGTTCATGAGCTGCTGCGTTTTGTTCTTCTTCTCCATTATCATCTTGATTTGTTGGAGTATCAACTTGTCTTGAGTCATTGGGCTTGCCATTACCCAAATGATCCAAAAGAAACCGCAAATTGTTGGCCAAATCCGATGGCCTTACTAACTCCTCTAGTCCCTCTCTTTCTTTCTTGTCATAGTATCCTTGGTCCTTAATAAACCGCACATCTCTAGATACAAAAATCTTGTTTGTAGACGGATCATGACATTTGTATCCCTTTTGCGTTGTTGAATACCCAAGGAACATACACCTAATGCTCTTGGCCTCCAATTTGTTTCTTTGTTCACCTGGGACATACACAAAACACACACACCCAAACACCCTTAGGTGATTAATAGAAGGTTAAGTTCGATTCAGTACCTCAAATGGAGAAGAGTCTTATAAGACTCTAGTTGGAATTCGGTTGATAAGATAGCATGAAGCTAAGACCGCATCTCCCCAAAACCTCTTTTGAACATTAGCTTGAAACATCATAGCTCTTGCTACTTCCATAAGATGTCGATTCTTTCTTTCCACTACTCCATTTTGTTGTGGTATGTGAGGACAACTAGTTTGATGTAATATCCCATACTTGTTAATATGATCCTTGAATCGTTGGCTTGTGTATTCCACGCCATTATCTGATCTAAACACTTTGATCTTAACATTAAATTTGTTAGTAACATAGTTATGGAAATTCACAAATGCTTCATATACTCTATCTTTAGATGGAAGCAAAGTAACCCAAGTATACTTAGACTTTTCATCTATGAATGTCACAAAATACTTGTGTCTATCTCTAGATATGCAAGGTGAAGTCCACACATCAGAATGTACTAAGTCAAAGCATTTCTCATAGATAGTGTATGACTTTGGAAAAACAGTTCTACAATGTTTGCCAAGAATACATGCTTCACAAGTTGAATGATCAAAGGCAATATTAGGTAACATTAGATTTAAAGCACGAGAGTGAGGATGGCCTAGTCTAGCATGCCATTATACATTTTTATTATTTGAAGAAAGACAAGACTTTAAAGCCACTGAATCCGAAGTCTTTGAGGATGCGTGATCAAGAATGTAAAGATCATCTTCGGTTCCTCCTTTGCCCAAGATTCTACCATTTTCAATATCCTGAAACTTAACATCATTAGGACTAAAGATAACATTGCATTGAAGATCATTAGTTGCTCTTTTAACTGAGATTAAGTTGGACTTAAACTTAGGAATATAAAAGGCATCACTCTTCTTGTTAAATAGATTCAAAGATCTGGTTCCTTCAATTGGAATATTTTTACCATCTGCTATAGTAACCTTCTCGACCATATTATGATCTAAGTTTTCTAGCAACTTAGCATTTCTAATCATATGATGAGAAGCACCAGAATCTACCACAAGTTTATGATCAATATTTGCATTCAATTGAGATGTTAAGTAAGAGATACCGAGTTTAGAGGTATAAGCCTTGATGAGATTCTCCAAGTCACTCTTCTTTACATACTATGAAGAGTGTAATATCACTTCCTTTCCATGATTAGAGGTCTCGGCTAGTTCTTCTTCTTGAGCAAGATTGGCTTTCAAAACCTTTTGATCCTTGAACTTGGCAGGTTTGAGGTGAGGATGAAGGATCCAACACTTGTCTTTAGAATGCCCTTTCTTGTGACAGTGCTCACACACCAAAGATCTTCTGTCCATTGGCTTGAAAACACCCTTTTTTGCAGTCGCAAGCTCTCTTTTTCGATCAAACAAGCCCATTGAACCTTCTTCCTTTTGAACCCGTGAGCAAACCTCTTCAAAGCTTGGAAGCTTAGACTCTCTTAAGATGGACTTTATCACATCATTGTAACTTGGATTCAGATTCAATAACAACATAAAAATCTTATCTTGCTCCCTTCTTTCATTAAGAACCTTAGGATCTATAAAACTTGGCTTTAAAGCATCTAACTCACTCCATAAAGATTGAAACTTTCCAAGATACCTTTTGAAGTCTGAATCCTCTTGAATCAACTCATTGATGGCCTTCTTAATCTCATAAATGCGGCTGAGGTTAGACACATCTCCATACACTCTCTTAAGAGTGTCCCAAAGGTCCTTAGCCGTCTCATAATATGAATAGGCTTCAAGAATCGATGGATCCAGGCTGTTTTGAAGCAAACCAAGAACATAGTGGTCTTCTTGGAACCATTTAGCTTCTACTTTTCTTGAAGCTTCATCCTTCTCCCTTGAGTAATCCTCTTCATTCATATTCTTGTCCTCCAAGATATGCTCCCAAAGACCTTTACCACAAATAGAAGTTTTGATTGTTCTTAACCATAAGGTGTAATTAGAACCCTTTAGTACCACTGAAATCTTAAAACCAGCAACTCCTTCGCTTATATCCTCCATTTTAATGCTTGAAAGTGAAGAAAAGAAGTATCTTTCTTGGCTACAAGCTTGATAAAGAGTTAAACTTGAAGAAAATTGCTAACTTTTAATGAAAAATGAGAGAAATGAGGGATCTTTAGAACGAAAAAAAAACTGGAACTTTTAATAGAAAAGAGCTCACGGATTGAAGATAACAACTTCTTTGATAAGGATCTAAGGAAAAAGATTAGATTTTAAGCAAAAGTTGCTATCTTTTGAAGAATCCGATAGAAAAGAGACGAAATTTAGTGAATGGAAACCCATAATTTAAGAACACAACCAGAATCTTTAGTATTTGAAATCATAATGCTCCGATACCATGAAAGATTTAGTAGAATAAAAAAGAGTTTTGTGTAGAAATAGAAACAGATTAGGAAGGATTGAAGAGTATGAAGAACATTTTGAATATTAGAGAAAATAATAATGTGAAAGTCTTAAAAATTTATTTTTAGGTTCTTGGTCTCTATATAAACCTTTTACAATAAAGAGGATAAGAACAAAGAAAAAATATTTTTAACTAGCCAATAAAAGAGCTCTATTCAAAAATATAGCTCTTGGAAACAACCTGACAAAGTACAAGTGGAGCTGGCAGCTCCTTCCCTCGAGACATACTTGAGAAAACTTGGTCATATCTGCTTCAGCCCAACTTCACAATATTTCACAGTTTCTCCTTTTCTCAGAGCATACTTGAGAAAACCTGATCGTACTTACCTCAGTCCAACTTCACAATACTTCTCATTTTCCATTTGGTTCTAATACAGTTCACTCTTTTACATTTCCTTTTTCATTTCACTTTGAGGTTTATCCTAGGTAAACGTTTCAACTTGGTGCACTATAGTATTTGATTGCGATCAATTAATTAAATCATTTTCCCCATACATACGAATGCTTTTGTTTGGTATGTGTCGGTACAGTGAACCACCTCCAAACCCAACCAATGCCTAAAAGAAATACTAATTCGGTATTGTTACGAGTCGCGTGTTCACGAAACGTCTCGATTTATTATTTTGGCACGTCGACTTAAATCTTTCAACCGAACACGATTCATAAATAATAAATATAATAAATTTTGTGCAAAATCCAAAATGGTGACTTCTCAATGCCATATTTAAAATTAAAATGATAACAAAGCTTTCTTCTGTAATGGATATATCCAGAAAAGTCGAAAACGACACCAAATACATACAACTACATCCATATTATTTATATCATTTATTTTACTTATAAGTTTGATTGTGTCACTTAACCTTTTTTTTTATCTTGAATTTTTTTTACTTCACAGTCAAAAGCAAGAACTAACTTTGGTGCATGTTTATTTTTATTTTTGTAACGTCTTAAAAGTTAAAGGAGTAATAATTAAAGGAGAAATCATATCGTGATTATAGTTAACCAGAAAATATCAGCCGACGATGAAGAAGTCGAGTGGACCCACATGACCGACATCCATGCAATAAGCCTATCAAAACCGACCATTTAATTGACAATAACTGACTGTTAGTTTCACTTTTTTTTTTCCTCTTGAATTATTATTGCCACGCGGCGTGATGGTTATGGCTACTGAAACCTGATCATAGTTATTTGTAATTTACTTGTTATTTACTTTTAAATATTTGCATTTGACCCCATTAGTTTTATTTTTTGCAGAGATAACCAGAAAATGTCTAAATCTATCGGTACAAACTTTTCTATATGCGTGCATAAGACCCTCTGCTTAAAGATGGAAACCAGAATTAACCTCCTAGTTGAACACAACATCGAAACTCTATAATTTTATTTTATTTATTTAAAGTCTTTATACCAAACATGAAAGAGAGACTAAAAAAAAAGACAAAAAGATAAGATATTTACATTTAAAATAATAAATGAAAAATCGTAAAAGTTCCGTTCAAATTATTTAGTTATATATTTTATCTACTTTTGTTTTGTAATGATGTATATGGAATCAACTAATACTAGATTTACAAGGCTGTACGTCGACCACGTCACCAAACTTCGATAAAAAAGTACATAACTATGCAATATTTTAACATCTGTTTAACTCTTTTCATCTATGTAATTAAATAAAATTTAATTAAACCAAGAAAAAAATAAAGAATGAGTTCATCATTTTCAACAACCGACTTAAAGAGAAGGGGTCATTTTGCAATTTGCGAATTAATCTTTATTATTTTTATTAATATTATAAAGTAAAATATTTTACAAGCGTAACGTCCGCGTTGGCCATAGACCTTCTTCATCACACTATAAAACCCCACTCTCATCTCTCAGCAAATACTCATCACAGCTTCTGAAAATCAATCAGCAAACAAAGCTCAAATTCAAAACTTTTTAGTTTCTTTCTGTTTATTATTCTCGTTGCGGCTATGGCGGAAGAGTACAAGAACGCTTCGGAGGAGTTCAAGAACGTTCCTGAACACGAGACCTCAAAGATCGCCACCACGGAGGAATCATCTGCGACGACCGGAGAGGTTAAGGATCGAGGATTGTTCGATTTCTTGGGGAAGAAGGATGAAGTGAAACCTCAAGAGACGAAGACGCCGCTTGAGCCTGAGTTCGAGCACAAGACTCAGATCTCTGAAGAAGAGAAAGAGAAAGAGCACAAGCCTTCTCTCCTCGAGAAGCTTCACCAGAAGCACGAGGAGGAAGAAGAAAACAAACCCAGTCTCCTTCAGAAGCTTCACCGATCCAACAGCTCTTCTTCCTCTGTAAGTGTTCTGTTTCTTCCGTACAAAAAAGTTCTTTTTTAACTTCCATCAATCTAATATCGATTTTGAACATGAATGACCTAACAGTCAAGCGAGGAAGAAGGTGAAGACGGTGAGAAGAGGAAGAAGAAGAAGGAGAAGAAGAAGATCGTTGAAGGAGAGGAGAAAACAGAGGAAGAGAAGAAAGGGTTAATGGACAAGATCAAAGAGAAGCTTCCAGGCCACGGAACGAAAACAGAGGATGGTGCACCGGTCGTCACCGCAACCCCAGTAGATGCAGCACCAGTGACGCATGAAACGACTGAGAAGCCGGAGGAGAAGAAAGGGTTTCTTGAAAAGATCAAAGAGAAGCTTCCTGGTCATCACGCCAAGAGTGGAGAAGAGGAGAAGAAAGAAAAGGAGACTCATGATGATTAAGAAAGACAAAACAGAAGATGAAGGAAGATAATGATGTGTGTGAGTGGGACATTGTCATGTGTTGTGTTGTTCCATCTGTTCTAGTCATTTTAAGTGTTTCTGCAAGTTTGTGTCTTTGTTGTTGCCTTCTGTTCTTCTTATTTTGTAATATTGTTCTGTTTTATAAAGTTTGCATTTTGGTTACATTTCGAGGTATGTGTTACGATTTTCATTTGGCATGATTAACGAAGGATCCATTAATATGCTGCATTCAACACATTTATACAATCCATCTCTAGTTTACAAACCCTGAACCTTCCAGCTCAACTAGAGGATATCTGATAACTACAAAAGAGAAGGCTTTTATCAATCAAAAGCATAGACTTTGTTGGGCTTTTAAAGCCCAAATATTTAGAAAAACCCTTTCTGTCTTTCTTAGAGACAGACGAATTCAGAAGCGTTTCTTTCCTCTTCCGTTTCATTCAACACTCGACAATGGCTTCGTCTGCGCCACAGGGATCTGTGGATCCTCTCACAGGGAAAGATCCAGCGAAGGCTTTAACTGCTGTAGCTTCTGGGTTCTTCGAGAATGTTAAGAAAAACAAACAAAGCTTCTTTCAGTTCTTCGCCATGACTGGGATTTTGCTTTTGAGTTTCCGATCGGTGAGTCAGAAGTATCGAATCCATGATCTGGAGGAAGATACTGCTGCTCTCAAGAAGGAGCAAGATAGTTTGACGGATCGCATGAGTAAAATCAAGAGAGATCTTCTGCACCAAGCCTCGATTGATTCGACCGGCGTCTTTGCTTCTCGACTTAGTCTACTTTTCGGTGATGATAAGAAGTGATTTGAGAAGGTTTGATTGAGTTAAAGTCAACGATGTTTTTGTAGTTATTAAAAAATGTCTCTCTCTCTGTAACTGCTGTATTTCGCGAACGAAAGTTTTCTCCTTTCTTTCTCTAGATTATAAGGTGAATGAATGAATTTTGATTCAGACAACGGTGTATCTGTTTTTATTTATCAGAAACTTTGCTTCGTCAAGTTTATTTTGTTTTGCGGTGGTTCAACAAGTTGAACGAGATTCAGTGAGAGGTTTCTTGTGAGGCATTTCGTCGAACAGTTTAGCTGCGTTTTGAACTTTTGCACAAACATCTCTAAAGAGTTTATTCTGTAGAATTTTGAGTTACAAAAGGGTGAAACTTTCCACTGTTGAGATATGTTTAAGGTTAAACCCAAACAGCAATAGCAATAGGCATATTTCACTGTGGGAAACTGGAATTTAGATCGGGAGATGACACGTTATTGCTTTGGCAAGTTCATCTCTTGAGCCAGTCGTTAAATTTAGTTAAACAATGGTGTTGGCTGGTGATTAATCACTAATGAGTATGACTTTGCAATATAGTAGTAACATTTAGGATAGCAGGAAGAAACTTTTTGCTTTTTCACATCAATCAGTACGAAGAAACAAGGAGTGCATTAAAATTTAAAACAAAATAAAATAAAAAGGGGCGTTCCGAGAATCGAACTCGGGACCTCTCGCACCCAAAGCGAGAATCATACCACTAGACCAAACGCCCTTTGTTTCCTTAGCTCTCCTTATACCAAAAAATTCAAAACGATTTGTGATTCCTTTAAACACTGCGAGTCCTGTAACTTTGAACGCTAATTGCTAACTAGACGCCGCCTTCTCCAATTTCTCCGGTAACAATGTCCGACGAAATAGTACACGCTGCGTCCGGCGACTCAGCCGGCTTCTCCAACGGCCTTGTAAGCCATGGTGATTCCAGGACACGGAGAGTCTACGAAGCGGCTCGATCGCTGCATCCCGGTGCTGTGAAGGATCTGCTATCTCTCGGGGTTCGTATTCTTTTCTCTTGCTCTCAGTGGCTCTTAGGGTTTCTCTTTTTTACATCTTCTCAGTTCTGCTTCCAATCTCTTTGCAATTAGGTTTTTGGCCTCGATTTTTGATTACTCGGTGTGTCTTTGTGCTATGTTAGGTATGCGAGAGATGTATTTTCCGATTGGTATCTGTCGATGCTTTTAATTCCGATTATTCGTCAGTCTCGACGTCAGCTCTCCGGAGTTGGTTAGAAGTAGGTGGTAATGAAACTGGTTCATCGGAGTCTGGTTGCTCTAGAATCTGCATTGTTTGTTTAGGCGTATTACAGTTCGTTTTTTCCGATGTCAAAGAAACGCTGGTGAAATCGGATACTAGTAGCAATTACGTTGCAAGGATAACGGACTTGGTGAAGCAGGATGGTCATGAGTTCGATAGCTTTGGTCTCGAAGTCTCTGTGCCATCAACTATCACCGAGAACGAAAGTGCTGTATTGTAAGCTTCATTTGTGTTTGGCTTTTGGCTCATGAACATTTTGAATCCTGTGTAATACCATGAAAATATTCTTCTCTCTTCCTATTTATCAGTTTTTTTTTCTCTGATCTTCTGTTGATGTTTCTACCTTATAGGTTATACCTTAAAGGAAAGTATAGCACTGAAGGTTGGCTGCAGAATGAAAAAACTTCTGTGAAAGATGCGTTGAAATTTCTAGTCTTGGATTCACTTAAGACATTGTTGGTGAGTTGAGTTCTTCTTGAATGTTTTTCTGTTTTGGAGATTGTTGAGTTGCTTAGGTTTTGACCAATGTTTCTATTGCTAAGTATTTTATACAACAGGATGCTGTAACCTGCCAAATATGTGGCAAGATAACAAAACCTGAAAGATTGAATTCTTTGCATGTCTTCCTTGTTTTGAGTTTTGCAGGGCGCTAAATCAGATTCAAGCTCCCCTTTTCACATCCGTTTAACATACTCTAAGGCATCAGATGAGGCGCAAGGTGCGTCTGAAACAAAACATGAAAGAAAGAAGAGGAAAACAGGTAATGACTGACGAGGCTCGACAGTTGCTTATTACTTGTTTGAATTTATTTTTGCACTTTTCATGAATCAATTATGGGAACTGATAGATGGTGCATATGTTATTATTTAAAATATCACCCAAGCCTGTGGTAGGAGCTTGTCGATGGCATAATAGTATACCTTCATTTACAAAATTCTTCTATGGTTATGTCAGGAGACTCTTTGAATTTTCTTTAAAAGTACAAGTAGGAATATGCATTTTATGCCGGCCTCTTTATCTGTTCTTCTTTATATTATCTTGCTTTGCCTGCTCCTTGTCTTCTTTTGACAGTTTATAGACTCCTCAAAACTTTTGCCTATCTACATCAGTTTTTTTTTTTACAATTTATACATACAGATGATATTAGACCCATCTGGAACAAATTTCAGGTTTTTTCAATTGCTATATTTTATGAGTAAATGTTGTTTATGCAGAAGAAGAGAATGGATCAAGCTGTATTTCTGAGAATCCGTTTGAAAAGGTGATTTTTGGCATGTTTGAGCTTAGATTTATATTAGATTCTTTTGTCAGCATTGTCATTTTTTGCCTTCCAAGTACTCATATTCTCGAAGTTTCATATTACCAGGTTTACGAACCATGCATCTTGTCCGTTCATTGCAACAGGATGCCTATCTTTTTTAGTGGAAGATACTTTAAAGTAAGTAAATATTTTCATGTTCTTGAGGCAGTGTAATGTAACCTAGCCATTCGTTCGTGTGTAAACTGTAGTTCTGTACCAAATGGATTCACAGATGACTGAGCAGATTATTCAGTCTCTTGTTGGGGATGTAATTCAATTGATGATTTGATCTTATCCTTGCAGTACTCCAGAAATGTGAGTCAGTCACGATGGATTATTGATGATGAAAGAATGGGCGAGGCGTCTGTTGAGGTAGGAACCTCATCGTGTTAGCTGTACATGCTCATATTATTTGCATAGATAACAGTTAAATTAAGAGGTTTTAAATACTTTTCAGGAGATAATTGGTGGAAACATTCTTCCAGCATGCCTTGGGGATTCCTACAAGTTCCATGCTGCTGGAAGAGAAGATATTGATGTGAGGAAGTTTTCCTTTTTCGATCTCATGTTAATATTCGACGAATTATTACTAATAATAAGAAAGAGCTCCACTCAGGTACGGATGTTGGGTTCAGGCAGACCTTTCCTAATCGAGGTTCAGAATTCCCGCAAATGCCCATCGCAGCAATCATTGACGGAAGTTGAAGAAAAGATAAATAACTCAGAGAAAAAACTAGTAAGGCCTAATAAAATGCACACATATGCTGAATCAGTTGATTATCTGCTCTTTTGCATGCTGACAAGCAGTATTTTGGCTGCAGGTCGGGGTTAAAGACCTTAAATTTGTCGGAAGTCAGTGTTGGGCAATGATGCGTGAAGGAGAAGCCGAGAAACAGGTCAATTTGTTATACGCTGTCTAAATATTGTTACCTGAACTTAAGTAATAGTTTCGTTAGAAACATAATGGAAGACTAATCTAAGCAGCTGTTCCAATTTTTCCTGTCTATTGCAGAAGCAATATGCTGCACTTGTATGGATTTCTCGTCCACTTGAAGAGAAAGATTTAAACTCAATTTCTTCTCTAAAAGAATTGGTGAGTGAGTTGGTTTCTCTTTGCCGTTTTCTCTAAAAGAACTGATAAAGTCATGGATTTCGAAGTAGACATTGGTAGAATCCGTTTTCTGTCCTCAAAAACCTTTCTTCGATCCTAATGCAAAGTGACTGTCTTCTTCCACATATTATTTCACTGCAGAAAATCTTGCAGAATACACCAATAAGAGTGCTTCACCGACGAAGTCCATTGGAACGAGAAAGGACTATACACTGGTTAGTGGTAACCTATTGTGAATTTCCGTGTTTTACTTACCTTGAAGCTTCTTCTGTTTAGTAAAAGCCAGTCTTTGTTTGTTCCAATCCCACAGGATGAAAGCCGAAAAGATAAAAGGAAACGATCAGTACTTTCTATTGCATCTATGCACCCAGGTTGCAACATCTTCTAACTCACCTCAGTGTCATTACCATATAATTTAAAAGAGGAACATAAATTTAAAAAAAAAAATTCATTAATGCAGGCTGGAACATACATAAAAGAATTTGTTCATGGAGATCTTGGTCGTACCTCTCCCAGGTATGATATAATAAAAGAATTTAGCTCAAATTGTAACACGAAGAGGAAGCATTCTGTTTTGATTAAGCAAAGAGTTTGTTTGATAATTGGTTGCAGCATGGGATCAATTTTAGGGTGCAGGACGGAGATAATACAACTAGATGTCACTGATGTTAAAATGGGCGATTCTTGATGTTGCCAAGCAAACTTTCCACAATCTCTCCCTTTATTTATTTTCTTTGTTCTTGATTTAAAAGAAAAAAATCCCACATTTTTCATAATTTATTAGATTTATTATTGTATTTTAGTTTTTAAAATCTTGCTTTAGAATTAAATAATAAATTTTATAACCAAGAAGATAGCAACCTATGGGCACTGTTGAATACACAGTAAAAATAATATATTTTCTATTACGATTGAAGAAGTTGAGTAAAAAGAAAATTATAACGTGGATTCACTCAGTGATTGGTTAAATTCTAAAATACTATTACTCAAAGCTATCTTATCTTAGCAGTATTATTGTATTTAGCTGAACACGGTAAGTAAAAATAAAATAGTAAAATATATCTTCCTTCATGTCAAGTTTTAGTCGATCCATGAAGCATCTACCATCTTTGCCATAAACGCATACCGATCAGCCGCTTCATCAATCTGTATTGCAGCTCAACAAATATTAAGCGCCATTTATACTAAACAAAAAAAGAGATTCATATATATAGAGTTTGTGTTCTTCTAGTTACCGTCTTTTGTGTTGGACGTCCTGCTCCATGCCCTGCTTTTACTTCAATTCGAGCAATTATTGGGTTTGTCTGTGGACTATTCTCCAAACTTAAACCTAATTCGTATTGCATTGTCTGCAAATGCCAAATCGACTTTCAATGCACGAAGAGAAAGAAAATACAAAGCCAAACAAGAGAGACAGAGAGAGAGAGAGGGAGAGACAAACCGCAAGCAACTTGAAAGTATGAAGTGGGACGACTCTATCGTCATGATCAGCAGTTAACAACATTGTTGATGGGTACTGAACAAACTGATCAGCCTTTTGTTCCCACGGCCTCTTCACGTTATGCAGAGGCGAATACCTTTTTAATCAAGGACTAAAATCCATCAGATATCTTCTTTCTTACCCGAAAAAGAAAGCTTTATGATTGACCTGAACAAAGAAAACTTACTTAATCAGCCAATGAAACTCCTCTTCCTTGTCAGAACAACCAAATTCAGATGTCCAAGCATGTCCTATGGTAAACTTGTGAAACCGAAGCATGTCCATGACCCCGACATGAGCCAAAGCACACCCAAAGAGATCCGGTCTCTGCATTTAGATACAAAACACCATTATGCAACTATGTGATTTTGAACTTCATTGAGCTAGCATTTTTTTGTAGTCTTTACCTGATTAATGCAAGCCCCTATTAGAATCCCACCATTGCTACTACCTTCAATACAAAGTTTCCTCGGCTGTGTGTAACCAGCAGAAACAAGATACTCTGCCGCAAAAATGAAATCATCGAAGCAGTTCTGCTTATTGGCAAGGGCTCCTGATTTATGCCATTCCTCACCGTACTCACCACCACCACGTATGTTTGCAAAACAAAACACAGCTCCAAGATGCCTACTAAGCACAATACGAGTCGCACTGAAAAACGGCGTCATGCTTGCGCTAAACCCACCATACGCATAGAGCAGACAAGGGTGTGATCCATCTAGCTTTATATTTTTTCTAGCCACTATGAACATTGGTATCTTTGTTCCGTCCTTGCTCGGATAAAAGACCTATAAAACATAGTAATGAATATATGGACTTAGTCACTTAGGTGAATTCAGTACTGCAGATTCAGAGCTTTAATCAAGAAAGCATTTAGTTTACCTGAGTAACTTGAAATGCTGTTCTATCAAATCCAGGAACAGCAATTTCACGGAATACCATAACTTCTGGAGCTTGCTTGGATAAGTCACATTTGTAAATAATGCCTGGCGTAAGGAAGCTTGTAAACCTAAAGAAAAAGGTGGTGTCTTTACGCCGAGCAAAAACTCCACATATCGAGCCAATAGCAACAGGTAATCTGTGAAGCAAGGAACCAGATTCCAAGTCTCTAATCTGCAAGATGTGTTTTACATCGCTCATGTAGCTCACAACAAGCTGATTTCCATTAACTACACAAGCTGTGTACAAGACATCCTTCTCGTGTTCTGCTATAACATCAGTCCAATTGCTCGGTTCCTTCAAATCAACCCGAACTAATTTGTACTTTGGGGCATCTTTGTTGGTATAGAAAGTGAAAAACGTCTCGTCATTTGCGATAGTAATGTATTGTGCATCAAATGTGTCGATAAGCTTAACGAATGGAAGCAGAGAATTGCTTCCTCTAAAACCTTCTAGACCTTTAGGAAGTGATGAGAAATCACAGTAGTAAACTTTGTTTACAGGGTCACAACTTTCATCAATTGTCATGATTAAGTACTGCAAGAAAAGAAAACACAATGTTGAGGATTAAAACTCAAAACCCAAATTAACTTTCTGCCATCATGAGAGAGATGAGAAGAAAAATGGCTGGCTTTACCTTCCCATCATCAGTGACTTTAGAACCAAACCTATGCTTGGGATTCTCTGGATCTCTCCAACATAAAATATCTTCGGATTGATCCGTCCCGAGGAAATGGTAATATAACTCATGGTAAAGGTTAGAATTAGTCTCTGTACCAACATCAATCTTCTCTCCCTCTCTACAGCAAGCAAACCAAAAATCAGAAAAAAATAATAAAAACTCAAACTTTTTCCAAAAACAAAGCTTCATAATTAAAACCAAGAAAACTCACTGTGGAGCTGGATAACGACTGTAGAAAAACCCTTTCCCATCATGTGTCCATGTAATACCACTGAATTTAACCTGAACTCCATTAAAACAGATTCATGAACAAAGTTGAAGACTAATCAAAAGGAGAAAACCAAATTGAAAGAAACGTTACCCAAGATAAAGTATCAGGCTCCACTTTCTTATCTTCAATCTTCATCACTTTAATCGTTACCCAATCACTACCACTTGAGCTAAGCCCATAAGCCAAATACTTAGCATCCTCGCTAATAGACAAACTGTTTAAAGAAACTGTTCCATCATCACTAAGAGTATTGGGATCAAGCAAGATCTCTGCTTCAGAATCCAAATCATCCTGAAAAACAAAAACCCAATTTTAAAAATTCAAAATTGTTTAGAGATTACTACATAAAAGTATGATTCTCTGAGTTTCAAAATTTTACCTGGATGTAAAGCACACTCTGTGCTTGAAGACCAGTGTTATGGAAGTAAAAGTAGCTGTTTCCTCGCTTAAAGGGCGTATCGTAGCGAGGATGATCAAAGAGGTTTTTGATTTTCTCATGAAGCTTCTCCTTTGTATCGCAAGTTTTCAACACTGAATCTGATAGCTTCACTTGCTTCTCTACAAACTCCTTCACTTCTTCAGCTTCAGGATCTTCCAACCTAAACCAGAAGAAGAAAAAAAAAACGAATACTTAGCCGGAGTAATTTAACGGTTAACCCAAACCGGTTATTGAAAAACCACAAAAAAATTATAAGCAAACAAACAAAAACAGGTCCATAAGTGGGCCAAATTTTCAATATAAACTGGTCCAAAATTATCTGATTGGGCCAAAATTTACATGCAGCTGGTCCAAAACAAGCTCGATACGTAATTGGTCAGGATTTAATATAAAAATCCAAATATTTAAATCCAGGAAAAAAACAATTAAGTTCCGGGAAAAAAATGAAGAAAAATTCAAAATCTCCGGCAAGTAAAATCAACTCAAAAACGAGAAAAAAAAAAAGCAAACGCAAACGCTATTTACCAACGGTAAGGATCAGCGACTTTAACACCGTGATAATCATCAACAACGGACTCATCTCGTCTCGTCGTCGGATACTGCAAACGCTCTTCAAACGCCGAGAGAGATCCCATTGTTATTATTATAATTAACCTTTAAATTTCCGACAAAAGACTTTGAAGTGTTTGGCGTTATAAGTTTCTTGGAATAGAAGGGAAGAAATAAGAAAATAGAGTCGATGGGGGTATTTATAGGGAAACGGCGCGTGCGGTTGAGATGAAACGAATCGTTTGTTTTAGGAAATACTAAAGAATAAGAAAACGTGAGAAAATGGTAATGTTACTCGTGATATGTCCATTTTTTTCCTTATGTCGAGATTGTTTCGTGAATCTGTCGACATTTTTTTGGTAATGTTGCCATTTTCTTTTTTTAAATTAAAATTTGTAAAATTTACAGAAAACCTTCTTTTACTTTTTAATATTCTTCCATTTTTTCATACATGGTATCTTGGTTTTAGTTTGTTTTTTTCCTTTTTATTCTTCAATTTTATAAAGGTTTCGTTAAAAAAAAAAAGATTAACAATTATCCTTTATTTTTATTATGCTGTTGATTATCAGGAGAAGAAATCCATGTGTAGAGAATGTAATTATAATATTTTTGAAAGACTACGTAAGAATGTTTCTGATATTTAATTAATTAAAAATAGAAATCGGAAGTAAAGTATGTTAAAATTAATATCATTACATAAAAAGATATTGATTTTTCCCTGTTATTCTTATTTCTGGTGACTCTCTCTGACCAAACTACAACATCTGTCAACATAGTTTGACTAGTCAACCGAAGTAAGCAACCAGTTCGTATACTATAGTGTGTTTTTTCTATTTATAATTCAATAATTATTATAAACTTTTCCTTTATTATTTTAATTTAGATATATGACAGATCCAGCCACAACCACAGTTACTTATCATAAGTAAATTTTGACCCACGGATTGTTATAAATGGATTTTGAATTGCATTAAAATTACAGTGAAAATTCTTAGTAGGTATTGTAAAATAGTTTTAAGCATATCAATCTCGTCAGACAATGTTAAATGAGTGCGTGAGTCAATGGTCATTTGTTTTATATTTCAACATCTTCGTAAGAGTTTCATTAAATTCATCAGAAAAAGACAACATTAGTGGTGCGGTTGATAGATTCGCATATCCTTTAAAATCTGCTTTATGTTTACATTTTGGTACTTATTGTATACAAAAATTCGAATAGATGTGTAAATGCATACATAATCATCGTGTTGTTATACATAGCATCCACTACATATTAAGATTGGGACAATTTTCTTTTTAAAAAATTAAAAGCTAGCACAACTAATAGATAGAGAAAACAGATTCTTAAATATTAACTTCTTTAACCAAATTGCCTTAGTCCAGCGGTGAAGGGGTTTCGAAAGGAGTTCGTGGAGCTGGGTTCGAGTCTTTTTGACCACTCGGACTGCCTTAAATAGTAAGAATACGTAGATTGCCGTGGACCTTGTGGGATTAGTCCTTGGGCTTATAATGCCTTTGGAACCACCCACAGTTATCAAAAAAAAAAAAATTAACTTCTTTAACGGTTATGATTGTGAGCAAAATGAATTTACGTAACAATAAGCTGAAATGGGAATGTGCATGTTGGGCTTGAAGCCCATAGCTATATACCTGATTGGAATCCATTTTATAAAAAGCCCACTAAACATTATTTCTCCCGCGACTAAGTTTGATGGCTCATCACCGAAAGTATTGCGAACGCATTGTTCCAACGATAAATTTTAAATTCATCTCTAAAATGTTTCATATTCTACATAATTCTAATTGATTAATCATAAAACTTCAATAAATAAACCTATAATATATGTTAAAAAAATATTGTAAGCATCAAACTATTGAAACAGAAAAACAACAACTATGTTTACGTGTGATATGCACCCTTTTAAAATCATGTATAAAAAAATATATTCCCCCAAATTTTTATATTATGAAATTTAATACAAAGTTCTACTTTTATCTACTTAAAAAATTTTCATTTAAATTTGGACTTATTCACAACTTATTAAACATAATTATAACAATTATTATTATTTGATTAACAATCATTATTATATCCTCCAGCCCATGTCCAACTAAATTATATAAAATTATGTTATTATTATTAATCAGTTTATACATTATACATGTATCAATATTTATATAGTTAAGCATACATATACTAACAAATATATAATAATTTTCAATACAAGACTATAATTTAATCATATATTATTGATTTTTATAATAAATCGGTTTTGGATATGCATATATATATATGAAAATTATTATATGAAACTTATAATATATATATATATATGTGTATATTATAATCACTACAAGAAANCGCAATTTGCGAGAGAAATTTGCGAGGAAAATTTGCAGTCGCAAATTTGCGTGGAAATTGCGACTGATTTGCTAGGAGAATGGCGTTCCTCGCAAATCAATCGCAAATTTGCTTGGAAAATTAGTGCTCGCAAGTTGGTCGCAAATTTGCGAGGAAAATTTTTTAGTCGCAAAT
>OVAN01009086.1:0-17343 GCA_900406275.1 Anastatica hierochuntica | reverse complement strand
TTCAACCCTCCCTTCTAACTTCCAAATCTTAGGGAAATTAGCAATCAATTTCTCCATGCTCTGCTCCTTAGGATTCATCAACCTTCCTATAAGGGTCAAGGAAAACTGTTGAACCCTGTTAGCAATGGTAGACCTCGAAAGTTTGACTGATTCAGTCCTCACCACTTGTTTACCACTGGTACCTCTTAGTTGAGCCATACTGTCCAGAAAACAACCCCCGAAAAACCGATATGGCCTGTGCTTCCGCAGCCAAACCTCTGTGAAATCTCTCTGTCACAGAAAAGCAAGTGAAGCAAACCTAAGATGAACCAGAAGTGTGTCGCGACCTGATTTTATAATAAAATCGTACGCCCCCAAGGTTTCCTTAACAAGAGTGTAAAGAATCAAAACAGATCGGGAAACTGATTGTAAAAACCTTTGATATCGTCGCAAATCAGGGAGATGACTCTCGTGAATCCTAATCCCAAATCTGGAGCTACCTGTTTCCATAACCGTAGACGTCGATGCTAGACCCAATATCACCAGATCCAATTCCCGTGAAATCAGGATGAACAAATCCCGCTCACAATAAACCCCAGAATCCTGAAGATCTTCCTGCAGTGGAGACCATAAAGACCCCAGAACCTCCACGAGACCCTGACCCTGGGAACGATATACTTCCCCAAACCCTGGCGCTGTCTCTCTGGGAACATAGGCCTCCCTCAGGACTTTCGTAACCCTCATCCCATAGTACCACCATCTGTCACCGTCAGAAGCTAAAGCCTCACCGTCAAAAGCCAGACCCCACCCTGGATCGAGAACCATTCGGCGCCGAAAACCCTAAACTAAATCGCTCATCGAGGAGAGAGAAGAGAGCGAAAATATTAAGCTATTTTAATTCTCAGTTTTTAAAATTTGGCCATTTAAATCTCAATATTTTGTTGACCAAGTCAAAAAGATCCCAATGAAAGTAAATCATTAAATCAAACTTAACTTCCGTTAAATATGAAACGACGTCGTTTTGATAACCCTCAAAACGACGTCGTTTTACTTTAAATAGAAAATTAAAAAAATTACTTAACCAAGTCTCGAATTCCTTACTTTAAATTTAACACACATATACATTACCAACTTGTCTAGTTAACTTTTCCATATATAATTTATTTACACATCAATATGTTTATATATCTAGTTTTTTTTTTGTCAAGTTTATATATCTAGTTAGTTTTGCAATTTTATAAATTACTTTTGAAATTCAGGTATTTAAATTAATTTAATAAATAAACTATTTCAGAACTAATTTATTAATTAAATTATTAAACTAATTAAAACTACCTAATTTTAAACTAATTTTTATTTAATTTTTAAATAAATTATTTGTTAAGAACATATCGGGATATATAGTGTGTTTACAATCCTTTTAATTTTTTTTTAATTTTACATCTATTTTATTTATTAAATTATTAACTAATGAAAATTATTAAAAATTAATGTTTTATTTAATTAGTAAATTTATTATTTTATTAGTTCTTTAAACTAACTGATTTAGTAGAATATTGGGAAAAGTGCCAAAAATCTCCATAATTCGAGAAATCTAGATTGATAATTTAATAAATAAATTAATTAAATAAATAAATTATCTTTGAAATTACAAAAAGTTGAAAATAAATTGAAAAACTACATATGTTATTAATATGTTATTAAATTAACATTATAAATTATTAAACTAATTAAAATTATTGAATTTTAAAATTATTTATTTACTTACATAATTATAAAATTAATTTATTGCTTAATATATTAAACTTACTAATTTATTAAATTATTATACTAGCTTATAGAATTACGAAACTAATAAGATATATTGATGGTTGAGAAAAAATATATTAAAAAATTTACTAGCCAAATTGGTAATATATGATTGTGTTATATGTAAGGTGTGGGTTATTTTCGATTTAACTTAAAACGACGTCATTTTGACAGTTATCAAAACGACGTCGTTTTGTATTTATCGTTAAATCTGATTTAACAAAAGTTATATCTGATTTAATGGTTGACTTTCGTTGGGCTCTTTTTGGCTTGGTCAACAAAAGTTTGGAATTTAAATGACTAAATTTAAAAATTTGAGGATTAAAATGGTTTAATTGAAAGTTGAAGATTTTTTTGGCCAAAATTTAAAAGTTGAAAATTTTTTGGCATTTTTCCCAATTAAATTATGTGTTAGACAATGAAACCAAACATGAACACTTGATTAGCTTTCTTAGATGTTTACAGTTAACCAAAATTTTTATATATGATAGGCAACTTATATTACTAGACAACAAAGTTTATGAGTAACCAATTCATTGATATATTACAATATAATATTAAATATATTTTATCTACATGAAAATACATATTCGAGTTTTGGATGTTGAACTTAACTCAATTATGATAACATTATGCGGTTGGATTTGATGAAATAAATTGATATGTGCACATTTAGTATTTTGAAAGTAAGAAGATAATAATTACTACATTTTTTAATTAGGACGATGACAATACTCTCTCCGTCCTATAAAAATTGATTTTCTGAATTTTTCACATAGATTAAGAAATTATAAATATTGTCTTTACCAAAGAAAATTATATTTAATAATTCATGAAAATAACACTACAAATTGATATTTTTTTTGTAAAAGAAAAATATTAATGACCAAAAGTATCTTAAAAATAGAAAATCAATCTTTGTGAGACAAAGTAAAAAGGTAAAACATCAATCTTTAAAGGAAGGAGGGAGTATGTGTTAATGTCAATCCCAGATATTTGTTGGTCCTACATTGGGATATATCTCTTTAGCATTACACGTTTAACAAATAGAGAAGATGACGCTTTTCACACCTTGAGTGTGAGGTATCTCAATTTCTATGTTGACTAGAAGATGAAGTGCATGGAAGCAATTCAGGTAGAAGAAAGAAAACATTCCATTGTCATGGGTATCTGATTACCAATTCTCCGAAGGATATCCTGTAATTCTATACAAACTGATCTTCCAATAATCATTTATTTTTCGTCAAACTTATTGTCATGGGTATCTTATTACCAATTATCAGAGCCATTGCTGACGGTGAAGGGTGAAACTGGTATTGAGGATCTGGAAGTGAAGATAAGATATGTTGCATTGTTAATTGTCGATGGAATTTTGTGTTCTTCTTCTCACCAATCAATGATTTCAAGAGAACATGTCGAACTCAACACAGATCTCAATGCTTTTCTTTCTTATCTGTGGGGGACACTTTCATTCCAGACTTCTATTAATAACATCAAGTATAAGACAAGATCCTTGGCTGGAAGTTCTTCACTGTCTCTGCAAGGCTTCCTCTTACCACTGCAGATAGTCGCGTTGGAGCTATCCCTACAATTAAAGGGACCTTATCTGAAGGGGATGCTGGTGAAAGTGAACTGAAAGCCATCTCCTTCCACCTACCAGCGTATGATATTTGAATCTCTAAGGTTAAACAAGTTTAACTTGACGTTGAAGTAACTTAAATACTTTACATTCATGTTTTCGTATATGGTTAATATTAATTGTTTGTTGAGATAGTATATGGTTAATATAAATATTATATTGTTTCTGATAATATTGCAGGTTCAAGTCATTTCACGCATTGAAGGTCATGTTCCTGATAGCTATGATTCCGATGAGTGGTCTGACGAGGATGATGAAAAGGTAGACTATATGGTTGGTTTGCTTGGAGAAGGCTTTTAATTTGATCACTCTGTTTGGCCTCTCTAGATTATTTCACCTGTTCCTGGTAAAAAAGTTTGTAAAAAAGGAGAAGTTGGCTGTTGAAGTTGATAAGAAGAAGAAGAGAATTACCGACTCAAAAAATAGGAAGCGAAAATCTGTTGAAGTTACATCTTCATCCGATGCAGATTCAGATTCAATCGAAGAGAGCTCACTTGATAGCCATAGATATCATCATGATTCCGATGTCCATCTTGTTGTTAGCAAGGTGGTTAAATAAATTAAGCTACATGTGAGTTTTGCAATATCGGAAATGGAAGCAAGATTGGAGAGCAATTTTGATGTGAGGTGTGAAGAGTTGGAGAGATGTATTGTGAGCAACCAACGTTGTCAAAATTGTCCACCGCGGGAGACCCCAAAAAAGAATGCTAAACCAACCAATGTTGGCCGGAAGAAAATTTCTCCTACTAAAGTCGTTAATCCTCAGCAAACTTTTGTGTCTAAAAGGCTTACTCGTTCATCTGCTGCTACTCTAGCTGCTAAGCCTGTTCAGAAGCCGATCAAAGCCATCCCCCGCAGGCCAAAGAAAAGGCTTCGAAAAGTATGTTATATTTTCCTCTATTTATAAACTTCAACGTTTGGCTTCTGTTTGTAACAATATATTACTCAGGTATCTCATCACGAGGCTGAGGCATCTGACTCTGCTACCCATGGGAGAAGCATATCTCCAGTGGCAGTCACTAACTTGGAAGCAAGTACATCGGTAGTTCAGGTTTGTTGTAATTGTTAACATTCACATCTCTATGTTTATGTCTATAATATTGTTAATTTATTGATTTGTTTTCAGACTGAAGGTCAATGTGAAGCTAAGGGACCTCCACAGTCTAATCCCGCAGAGGTTCTTCGCATCTAAATAGGATTTAATTTCTTAGTTTTTCCCCAACATACTACATGTATAATAAAAACATGTTCTCCATACAGATAGTCGGTGATGCTTTTGACGTTGCACAAGGTGTTTCAGGTTCCTTACGCGCTTCTGGTGTGCTTACGGTGAGTATGATTGATTACCTCATGTATTATTTCTAAGCTATCCGCCCCCTATGTTTTTTATGATGCTCCCACTCAGGAAACTAATTTGGAGACTGTTAATGATGTTGTTGATGGTCATCGTGATGGTAACAAATCATGATGTGATGCTGCATCTTCTCAAGCAGATGATGTATGCACATATTGCTCTATTTCCATACATGTATTCATGTTTTTGAATTTCGATGTTAACATATAAAATGTCTCTTCAATTTATGTTAAAATCTTATAAATATTGTCTTTTAATATCAATTAATGTAGGTTTCTCTCTTGGTGGATTTTGCTAATATGCAGGGAACTCAAGATGCTGGTGTATCCAACTCCGTAATTGTTCCTTCTAATGAGATTGCCCAAAATGCTAAGGTCAATGTGGAACTTCGACTTTTTATCTGTTTTTTACTCTATATTATTTCCGTTTATTAATCTATTGCTAATATTACAGGAGGGTGAAAAAAATCATGCAGAAACTGTTCCCATCAACTCTACTTCCAACATAAATGTAAATTTAGCTGGTATTGATGACTCTGCTTCTTTGCCTTTGCCTGGTACACAGAAGGTACATATCTTTTCTTTTTTTTGTGTTTAAATATACTCTAATTTACATATATTTTGTTTCTTATGAATTCTTCTTTGACATGGTTTATATTTTCTTTCATATTTCCCTTCATAGGAGGATGATCGAAATATTGCTGATTTAGATGGGCAAGATAGAGGCGAAGATAAATCTCTTCCCGTCTCTGAATCTGTACTCTCAACTACCAATCAACCATAAATTTTTACTACTTTATTTCTAGACATTTGAGACAATTGGCGGACATATTTATTTTTCTGAAAACAATTTCTAGTTACAATTGCGTACCTACTTTTTTCATTTGCAGATTGACAGTGGTTCCAGTTTTCTTTGTAATGCAATACATATCATCCATGACATTTCCCCCATGTTTCCAATTGGCCTTTCTCAGGACAATGTATTTTCCACAGAAACAATTACATCTGGGAGAATTGAAATTCCTAATTATGAAGTGCAATTAAGGTTTTCCAGTAATTGTCTGGTTGTTTTAAAGATGAATTGCAAAATTAGTGATCCTTACAGTAAAGTTGTTGAACCCATTCATCCTATCAACTCTCCATTGGGAAATGTTTGGTCCTTTAACCCGTTTTATTTAGTGGAAGTTTTTGCTGCAGCCAAAGTTATTGAGCTCCTCTGGCAGCCTAAGTAATTTGTTAATTACTTACTTTTGTCAGTATTCATGTGAATATCATCAGTATTTTACTTTTTACTGCCCTCTTTTCCTGCAGGGTTGTTGGTATTAGGTATGGTAGCATCAGCGGTGGTTTAGCTTTAAACCATCAGGCTTTTTTGGTTGCTATGGGAGGCAAAGAGTTATTAGGCGATATGGTATATATTTCTAGTCATACTTAACTATTACTGTATTTTCCTTATATTTATACCAACTTATTCAATTTTGCAATTGAGTATAGGAGATGACATGTCTTTGTCTGTATGTGCGCAGTCGCTGGCAGATGGACCCATTGTCATCTGTCGATTTCTTGGACAACTCATTTCCTACAATGATTATGTCAGTTTCTATGGAGTTTAGCTCTTATGCTAATAAGGAGGATTATCAATTTCCGAAATCTTTGTTTTCCTATATCCCTGTCAGCAATGATAAATCAAATATTAAGGAGCGCTTTCGAGAACTTACCTCCATTTATTTCACTCTCCTCCTCGGTAAGCATCATTGGATTGGTTTACATGTTGATTTTAAACTTTGGCAAATTATGGTCTTCGACTGTGATATAAAGAGTGTCAGTTCTTCTATCGTTCTTGATGCGGTTAACCCTATTGCCACAATTCTTCCTTATGTTCTCAAGAAAGGAGCTGTTAATGAGCAGATGAGAAGCATTGAACCTAAACCATTTCGGATATGGTTAGTTTCTAATATGAGGCAATCTACGAATTTGGCTGATAGCGCAGTTTTGGCATTGTTGTTTATGGAACTTCATGCAGATAATCGAGAACACGAGGGTGCTATCATATCAGACGACCAAATCAGACAAGCACGCATTAACTACGTTATATATGCTTCCGAGTCCCTTGTTAAATTTCTGTTTTAGTTGTTTTTATGTTGCCTGAAATAAGTCTCTGCTGTTTCCAGATATCTTTCTATGTGTTCATTAATTTCCATATATTGATTGTTATGTATGGCACTTATTTAACTTTATCTATATATCGTTTTTTGTGCGTGTTAATATTGTTCGTCTGTACCATCGTATGTACCAGTGTTTTCGGGTTTGCATTAACGCGATTGTGTTAACGCTTTAGGGGTTATGGTTTAGGGTTTAAGTATTAACCTGAAGGTTTTAGGGTTTATTCAAGTCATTTATATTTTATGTTTATATTTACAAATTTAGGTTTATGTTACGGTACCGGTTTATTTACGACATTAAACATATGTTGACGTCAAAACAATTACATTCATAGTAACATTTGTGGATTTATGTTTTCTTTAGGGATTAGCTTTGAGTTAACTATTATTATTATTATGGTTTTGTTTAGATTTTGTTAACGTTTTATTAATTTTTCAAGTTTACTTTATATTAGGGGCTTACGTTGTGCCTATAGGATTTCAGTTTACATTTATGGTTGGGTTTGGATTTGGGGTATATATTTTCTGCTTTGGGTCTATTGTTTGCTTGTTTAGGGTTGGGATTTAGTCAACTGGGAGTATGGTTTTGCCTTTATTGTTATGATTTTGTTGTTTGGGTTTACGCTATTAGAGTTTAGGGTTTAGATTTTATCGATATGGTTTAGCTTTAGGCATTTCGGTTTATGCTTTAGTGGTTTACGGTTAACAAATTGTTGAAAATGTATAGGGTTTAGGGTATCAGGTTTAGTGATTATATTTTACAGTTTAGGTTTTTGTTTATTTTTACGGATTTAGGTTTCTGTTACGTTACAACTTTATATACGACAATAGACTTATATTTACGTCAATACATTTACATTTATAGTAACCTTTGTGGGTTTATGTTTTCTATATAATTTGTTGGGTTTGACTTTAGATTTATGGTTGGGTTTAGGGTTTAGGGGTTTGGGTTGGGGTATATATTTTGTGGTTTGGGTTTATTGGTTACTGTTTTAGGGTTTACATTAACAGTACTGGGTTTAGGGTTTAGGGTATATTGTTTACATTTTGTTGTTTGTATTCAGTTTTTTGGGGTTTAGGTTTTTTATTTTAGCGGTATGGTTTAGCGTTTAGGGTTTATATTTAGGCGGTAGTGTTTATTATTTACGGTAGGGTTTACTGTTTCGCATTTAGGGTTTAGGATTTCGAGTTTAAGATTTACGGGTTTATATTTTAGTGTTTGGATTTAGAATTTATGGTTTAGAGTATATTGTTTCCAGTTTATGGTAATGGGTGTTGTTGTTCAGTCATTAACATTTACAGTAACACTTTATTTGTTTATTGTTTACCATATTGGTCTATCTTTTGAGTTTATAATTATATTAAAGGTTTGGTTTACCATAATTATCTCTTTACGCTTTACAATATGATCACTTGCTATAACTGTATGTCTTTATTATTTTGCCTTCTTCTCATTAATATCCTACCATCTACCCACGTCTCTTCTTATTTACGTATGTTACTTTCATCCAATGTGTTTCTTATCATATGTGTGTGTATATATATATATCTATTGCTCACCTTGTAGGTTCTTTATATAACTCATAATCAACTGTCTCTCTTCTCATCATTTTTATCTCCCTCATCACTATGCATGCAATTCTTCTAGATGATCTTATTCTTGATATTGTGAGAAGGGTTGGAATATCAGATTTTCATAGGCACGACCCCTTTATTTGTTCTGGAAAACGTGGGATGGATTTTGTTTTCAGAAATCAAGTTTTGAAACATGTGAATATCGAATATTTATGCGATTTCCCTCAATACATGTTTCTTAACTGTTGTTTTCGTTCTTTTTTCTATATATGTTTTATAGCTGAGAATCCAACTGCTATATATTATGAATCTCTAAGAATTGATGCATGCAATAAGGATTTCCAGCGTGCTATTTTTCTTCTCTCACAAGTTATTTCAGATCGGGAAGATGTTGTGTTTGCTTCTTCTATGTTTGTTGTTTGTTGTGGAAATACATATATTGCTTCAACCCTTCTTGCCTTCTACTTTCAAACATATGAATCTCAAGAATTCTCCCATATCAAAAATATGGGAGAAGGTATAATCCACGAGCTTGCTGCCTTCAATCCCCCATACAGACGTTTCCCTTATGCAAGATGGCGGCTTCCGCATGAACTCCCTCAAGATTGTGTAGCACATCAAGACTTCTCGAATCATTGTCCCTAATGTTACATGTATGGGTGTGCATTGAGATTAAGTTTAATGTTATAATCAATCTTCGTAATATTTTAAGTTGTATGCTATGTTGTCTTTATTATGGTTCAGTTAATTTTGTAATTCTCATCGTTATTATGTAAAATAAAAAAGCTTTATGTATTCGCATAAAAGTATCTAATATTAATATACATTCCCTTAAGTTAACGGAAATTTAAACTTCTTGTTTTATGATATACAATTGTAAACAGACGTTTACAATATTTTGCCACCTCTTTTTCAAATGGTTATGTCCACATCGTTCATCAACATAGATGGTTTCTATTTAGTTCAATCGTAACTATATGTTCAGCATATCGTTCACTTCAAATCATAGTTAACAATATTAGATTTGGTTCAGATTATTTCCCACTTTTTAGACTACCATCTTGTTGAGAATTTGAATAGATTTGTTTGGGAACCGGTTCAATCTTGATATGACATTTGCTAATTAGTGCCCTTGTCTCCTTCTTGGCCACGTTTCAATGTCCACACCAAGAAAAAAATTTCACTCTTTTACGTTAACCTTATAGTCCAAATAAATTGTTTTTTACCACTTAATTACCGACGCATGTATATACGCCGCTTACATCGTATCTTGTTCCGAGATTTTAGATTTATCTCAGATTTTGCTCCATAATACCTACTAACCTATGGTTTACAATTTAATACCTTCTTCGTATATCTACAACATGGTTGCATAAGTTTTTAAATATTAGCAACAATCCGAAGTTTTATTAACATTCTCTTTTATCCGCTGTTTTATATTGATATTTATGTTAAAAGATAATTTGTTCCCACTACCATATGC
This sequence comes from Anastatica hierochuntica, assembly GCA_900406275.1. NCBI lineage: Eukaryota > Viridiplantae > Streptophyta > Magnoliopsida > Brassicales > Brassicaceae > Anastatica > Anastatica hierochuntica. The sequence goes on along the minus strand of OVAN01009086.1, from coordinate 7,343 downwards.
GAAGGTTACACATTTTTCTAAACTGTTTTCGTTACTATTTCTAATTAGTTTGCGTTAGACGTCCTTTTAAATACGTCATTGTGCAAGTTGCTTCTAACTTAATAGAGTTAAGTCTTTTTATTTATACTAATGTTCTAATTAGTGCTATGAGATATACTCACCCATATATATAAACATTATATATATATATATACATATGACATTATCGTTCTTCATTAATGCTTCACCAAGAAAAAATCATCTACTCCTGATATAATAAATGTTCCTCTTTTAATCCACCATAAACTTTTTTCATATCGTCGCTTGATATATAGGTAAATTGATCTCCATTTACTATATTTGTTATTGGATATATGTATTTATACTTGCATTTACTTTTAATACTACTTTTTCTTTAATTTCACTCCACTTTGATGTCTTTAAGTGTTGTAAACTTAGTTTCATATCATTGTCGTTAATGTTGGTTGAAATGTACTTTTCTTGAAATGTAATAAGGGGTTTCTCATGATATTGTACAATACTTCCTACATAGGCATTCATGATTCATACGTATTTACTCTTTATCCATTATCACTACTTGTAATATATTTTACATCCAATCCTTATTAGGTTTTCTTCTTTCACATGCTTTAAGCTAATGTTTTTGAATTTCTGTCAATGTTTTCCGTGGATTGCATTTTTTCCTTCGTGTTTCATACAGATTTTATAATATTAATATTATGTTATTAACTAATATTTTTTACTTCTGATCATAGATGCAACGTCTCTGCATAGTTTGAGGAGAATGGATGCGCTTAGCATCTGGTCGGTGGGAGTTTTCCATAAATCCTTTTGGATTTCTGTCAACATTACCCGTTCCACGAGATGTTCTTCACGAAAACCTTACGCTAGCAATATGTTCAAAGTTCAATGTTAACTCTGAGACTACTATTGTGGAGATGTCATATCAGCTAGCAAGGTGTGGAAGTACGTCTAACATGCGGTCGGTGCCTCCGTTAATCATCCGGTCAACAAAAGAACTACATGCACTTTTCCACTTTTATGGGGGAAGCAATGATATCCAAATTTATGTTACTTTCCGGCTACCTCTGCATATGAATCTCCCTAGCTCATCTAGGGTTCATGTTCCAATATCCCCCACAAGCGAAGGATATAGTGTGGTGTCATCCTGAGATGATGAAGAGTATAACTACAATGATTGACATGATTTTATACTCAACGACGGTACTTCTCTTTGCTCGAGCCGGTCTACAGATGAATCAAGCAACACTAATGGGGGATCAAGAATGTCTCCACCAATCATTGCTATGGCTATACCCCAAGTGCATTGTGTCCCTCACATTGTCGTTTCAACTTCGTCGAAGGAAGGTGTTTCTAGAAATCTCTTTGTTTATTTACCTACACAATCCAATGTTTCCAGTCATCATGACGTTCAATTTCCTGTTCATCAAGCCCAACCCCTCATTTCGTCCATCAACGGAGAGGTCTCTGTTAATCATCATAATGTTTCCCCTCCTCTTGAAGTACAAGTTTCTGTTAATGGAGCCAAACCAGTTGTTGATTCCATCAACGTTCCGTTGTCTTCTCGCGTTACGGTGTTTTTGGGATAAGTTTAACGAGATGCTAGCTACACTTGGAGCACGACTTGCTGCAATTTTCGTTTCCGATCACATCACAGAAGTTAAAGAGCATAATGTTGATCATGGTGGTCCAGAGCCTGTGTTCCACCGTTACGTACCACCCTACACCGACGACAGTTCCAATGATGACGATGAAGATTCAGACGTTACAATACATTCATTGGATGTTGTGCGGTGGGATGCATATGATATGTACGTTGGGAAAGTCTTTAAGAACAAGACTCATTTTAAAATCATGATGGCTGCCTATGCCATCACTCGCAAATTTCACTTCAAGACTGATCGCTCTTCCAGGAACTTGCTTGTTCTCAAATGCGTTGGTCTAACTTGTAAGTGGAGGGTCCGAGGTGCTCGGATTGACACCTCTCCTCACTTTCAAGTTCGTCACGCCTGTCTTGTCCACACATGTACGATTGACGAACGTGCAACTTTCAATAGGCAAGCTACAAGTAATGTCATTGGAGAGTTGATAAAGTCTACGTATCGTGGTACTTCTCGAAGACTTTGTGCAAGAGAGCTCCAACATCTTTTGCTTAATGAGTACAACATTAGTATTTCCTACTGGACAGCGTGGAGAGCTCGTGAGCGGGCTATGAAAAGTGTGAAGGGTAATGCCGAAGGTAGTTATGCACTTTTACCTTTCTACTTGCACTTACTCAAACAGTTTAACCCGGGTACTATTTGCAATTTGGATACGGAAGACATATATGGCGGTCACATCGTTTTAAGTCGATGTTCTTTTCCTTTGGAGCTTCCATTGAAGGTTGGCAGTACATGAGAAGGGTTATTATCATCGATGGCACCCACTTGCTTGGTAAGTACCATGGTTGCCTTGTAACTGCAAGTGCTCAAGATGGAAACCATCAAATATTCCTCATTTATTTTGCCATTGTTGACGGCGAGAACGACATCTCATGGGAATCGTTTTTCAAAAATCTCAAGTCAGTCATTCCGAACGCCGAAGATTTGGTCTTCGTATCTGATAGACACTCTTCCATCTACAAGGGATTGCAAAAGGTAATTATATTAACAATTGTATGTCTGCTCCCTCAAATAGTTTTTGTCAATATTATTTTATTTCTGTAAACAGTCTGCAGTTGCCAATTCGTTAGTCGAATTCGTACTAATTTTTTTTGCATTCTTGCTTTCCACAGGAGTTTCCACGTGCAAGGCATGTTGCTTGCCTTGTTCACTTGATTAGAAACGTTCGTACAATTTTTTAGAAGAAAAGTATCCCTATGTTAGTTTCAAAAGCTGCTCGAGCATTCACTCATGCCGACTTTGAAAAACGTTTCCATGAAGTTTGATCAACTGCTCGTGAATGTGCGGATTACTTATCGCTATGGGAATTGATCATTGGAGTCGGTCTCATTTTAAAGGTGATTGTTACAACATTAAGACCAGTAATGTTGTTGAATCACTTAATGCTATTTGGAAAGAGGCTCGTGAATATCCGATCGTCCCAATGATTGAGTGTATTAGAGCAACACTGATGAGCTGATTTGTCATTCGTCGTAATGCGGCTGCCAACCAGACTGCTGACTTGACACCAACCATTATTACAAAACTTACGGAAAATTTTGAGATTTCTGTCAATTTCTCTGTGCAGGCAGTCGATTTATGGGAATATCATGTTATCTCCAAGAATGGTCACGTTTATGTTGTTGATGTTATGAATCATACACGCACATGTCATGCATTTTAACTTCTCAAGTTCCCTTGCCCGCATGCAATAGCAGCTACTGCTCATTCTGGAACTTTTGTTGGTTCCTTGGTTGATGATTTATTTACTGTTGACACGTGGAAACATGCTTACACTGCTTCGATTCATCCAATTCCGAGAATTCCGTCTGACTATAACATAATGTGTCCTAGTTTTAACCTTGATCTGCACCCTCATGTTACTCGAAGGCCACCAGGGAGACCTCACAAACGTCGCATCAAATCAATAAGAGATTCTAAGGTATTTACACTTTCATATTAATATGCATTAATGTTTAATGTTGATAACATTTTAATCACTTATATTTTTCCCATCAGTTAAAGCCAAAACGTGCTATTCGAAAGTGTGGGAGATGCAAGCAGCATGAACATAATCGTCAAACTTGTAAGCACCCTATATAATCCAAAGTTTGTTCAAATAAACGTTAACATCGGTATGTATATGTGGTAATATCTATTTTTTTACTGAAATTAACTAATTTTTTTTCAGGATCCAAATTATAATGAATAATTCTCTGTTGTTGGATTTTGTTGGAAGAGACGCACCCTTTTGTAAGATTATTGTTGGCAGTGACATTTTCTACATAAGGAAATGTTTATGTATACATTGTAATATAATGATCCATATCGGGGATGTTGGTAGTAACATTTTCTATTTAAGAAAATGTTTATGTATACATTGTAAGATAATGCTCTATATCGGTGATGTATGCGTTTATTTGGATCGGTGTATCATCGATTATGGTTGTTTTTTGTGTGTCATGGATCCTTGCTTTTATTGTAGTAATTGTGAAATGGATGTTGACAATAATATAAGTTTTTTTTTATGATAATGTTATCGAATTTATAATTGTACAAGTTCTATATGTTTGACCTCTAATGTTTCTACCAACTAATTATCATGACCATATGTTGTATGGATTATAACTTTAACTTACGATAAATATATGTTGTCCACACGGCTTTACTGACTGCGGCTGTTATAGCCTGAATAATAATATAAAGCTTACATTTTTTTTGGAAAAACTTGTTATTTTTCAGTTTGACAACTCGTTACCCACATAATTCTTTTTCAAGCGAGATTTAGAGTTGGTAGAGTGAAAAAAAGAGCAAGTGAAGAGAGGTTCAGCTATTGCAGTGACCATTTTCTATATATCTAGGAGCTACTCAAGTAAGTTACATGGATAAACTTCTTCTCTCAACTTACTTGGATTGATGTTTTCTTTGGGGAAATTTTATTTTTCAGTTTCATCTTTCCATATTCTGTTTGTTTTACATTACTTCCTTTATATCAATAATTCTATTATAATTTTTTAAGTTCAACTATACCAGGTAATGACTTCTCTTCCTCAAATCATTCTTATTGACATAGTTCGGCGTCTCGGAAAAAGTGGATTTCGAGAGCTTGCACATTTCATAGCAGCAGGAAAAGATGAACTTTCTCTTGCATTAGAAGCTGATGTATTGCGCGAAGTTGACATTGACGAGTTTATATTTGTTGGTGGAATGGTTAAATTGTGTTCTCCCTACCGCAATTTTTTTTAAAAATGTTTAGATGTTGGAAAATAACAGCATTTTATATAGAAGGTTTATGTCAACTTGTTCAAAATGGACCTTCTACTCCCATCCTTGATATGCTTGGTAAGGCGACAAAGTATGTGACTTATGCCCGATTTGCATCCGGGATATTTCTTATTTAATGTGGTAACTTTGAAGATGGAATGAAGGTTACAGATAGTCACCTAAACAGTTATCCAGATTTGGACAGAGCTTTCTACAATGCAGAGATGGTTGTGAATCAGATGCGGGAAATGGGGACTCCTGGTACCAAGATTTATCGCGAAACACTTTCGTTTTCCTATCTCCCATCTTGTGAAATCAATTGCTCCATTAGCTATGGTTTTTGTAAACATTTCTTTGCTTTTATGTACTCAACCAAATTTGCAGAGTTGTGCTGATTTTGTTGTTTACTCATCTTTCGGTGCTTACGCATTATGTCATTTGTATGGGCATGACAATACTAAATGCTATCAGACATTTTGTAGTATATCTGGTTACACAAGTAGATATTCCTTTACTAAACTAATATTTATATCGCTTGTAACAAAAAGTCATTATTATCCGCCTATTTCTGTCTCCAGTTGCCATTTCCCTAATTATATCTACTATAACAGACGAAAAATCTCTAAATTCTTTGAAAACTTTCATGACCTTATATCTCCTAATATATTTGGTTACTATTACTTCATGTTTCCACAAACATTTTCTGTATATATGGCTTCATAAAATAAATTGAACTAAAACTCGGCCCATTTCTGGGTTCAGTCCACAACCAAATTAAATAGTACCATTAATAATTTTTTGTTTACCCAACTTTCTAACCTTTTTATCACTTTTAAGGAGTTTGGCTCCATAAAAATTAACGTAAATAGGGCATAGCCTTTGAGGCTTTTTACACTTTTTACCCGACAGAGTACTGTTTATGTCAGACTATCTCTGTTTATGTAAATAAAAGGCATAATTGTCCAAAAAGAAAATCTCAAATTTGTTAATTTTGAGAAGTTAAAAGTGTAATTGACTACAATCAGAGTGCTAGTTATGCAAGCGACTCTAAATAATAAACTGGGGAAGAAAATCATTGAAAAACAGAGAATCAGAGACTATAAACGATAAAATAGAAGAACTTTATGCAAAAATAGGGTCTGGTAAGGTCAACACCAAAGAAATCACAAATAGATAATTTTATATAGTTTAGCTTTATTTTTATAAATATAATTTTAGTGTTTTTAATATATCAAAATTTATTTTCAATAATAATATTTTAAAAACTTAAATTTATTATTATTTCATGTATTTAATATTTTTGTTAATTATTTAATTATATATTGGATCGACTCGTGTATAATAATATTTTATTTTTAATATGATACTTGAATTCATTTAGTTTATCACGGTTTTGTTGGATCGATAATGAAATTTTACAATCCACAAACTTTAAGATATTTGGATCTATTTCAACCGTAACTTAAAGTTCACTAAAAGCAAATATTAATCATAAGGCGATATTAAATATAACAATCGTTTGGTTAATAATATTATTGAATATATTGAAAAATATAATTATATCACGATTGTCTCTAAACATATATATTTATGTAATTTTATAACATAAATTTAAATTAATCAATTAAAATAATTATTAGTTACAACTTTATGTTATATAATACTTTATAAGAATATAAATATTATGTTTTAATTTGATTTTAGCTTATAATATTAGTATATAGTTGATATTAATAAGTTAATTAAATTTTTAGAAATTTCCACAATAGCATATGATTTTAGTTAAAATATTCTCCTTTTTTAAAAGTTAAAATATTCTTATTGTTTAAATTTAACTAGTTGTTGGTTCGTACCATGCACGAACATGACTTAATTTTGCTAAATCAATCTTTAAAAGAGTAATTTAAATAATACTAAATGATGATCAAATATTAAGTTACACACATCCATATTTATGCGTAATAATTATTAAATAGTGATGTCTTCTATTTTTTAACATGGAGAGTGATAAAATATGTTATTACGTAGCTTTGTCGAATGAATATATATTCATGTTTCCATGGTGAGTTGTCCTGATTTTATAACTTTTTAATTTGGTTTATCTTTGTTCCTCATCCTTTCTTTTTTATCTATATGTTTTTATTTGGAATTACTTTTATTTTTGTTTAACTAATTACAAATTTCTACCAAATCATGTTGACATTTCAACATGTCAAGCAAGAGGATTAGAATGATGTATAGGACGTAGCTGAGACAACCTAATCCCTCGGTTTTGGTTCAATCGGAAACTCACAACAGGAATATATAACTGAACCAATTGATGGTAGTTCAGTAAATGGAAATGATTTGCTGGTATGTGATGTTAGAATTTATTCAATCTATAAACCATAATCTATATCAGTTTCTGATTAATAAGAA
>OVAN01009085.1:0-17343 GCA_900406275.1 Anastatica hierochuntica | reverse complement strand
CGGGGTCCCTCGAGTTTCCTCTATTATGCTCTCGATTTCAGGTGCCGAGCTGGTGGCCTTATGAACCTGTGCATTTAACTTTTGANCTCGATTTCAGGTGCCGAGCTGGTGGCCTTATGAACCTGTGCATTTAACTTTTGAAGGGCTGCATGCGTTCTTTCCATGTACCTTCGGATAGCGTCGGGGCTATCTAGATGAAGGGTGTCCGAAACATCGATAGATGCCCGCTCAGGGGGGCTGCCGCTGGACCCACTCAGGGTTTGGGCCCCAGATTCCTGGGGATATGAGCCTTTCTCGACCCCTGGGACTGTTTTGTCTAGCATGATCAACCAGGGGACCTGGAAGGACTAGGCCTGTAGCTCCTGTTCTCTATTGAGCCTCCGAGGGAATTGGTCAGCTATAATCGAAGGCTGCATAGGAGGAGGTCCTTTCACTAGCTGGAATCGGATCGTGATCATTAGGTCTAGGTATCGGAGGCAGATCGCGTCTCTGTTCCAATACCTGCTGTGAGACTTGGCCAGGTCCCGAGCTAGTGTTGGCTAGGTTACTTCCCATCACCATCGCCACGGTGGCTAATGGGTTAGGTGTCGGAACGATTCCTGCTAGAGGCGTCGAGGGAGGAGGCTCCTCTCTTTCAGGTATCGTGTGAATGGGAGAGAACTCGAGATGTCCCCGAGGGAAAGATGGATCATCGATGAGATCCTGGAAGGTCACTCCCGATCCTCTCCTATTCGGAAGCTGGGACGAGTGCACCAACGACCTCGTCTCCTGCTCGACCTGCTGCTGCCGGGATGCTAGCTGGTGAACCAACCGTTCATTCTCCTGGGTACGACTCACCAGTTGTTGCATCATCCTTCTGATTTCGGAAAGCTGATCCAAAACCTGAGTCGCGGCTGAAGCCGAAAGCTGCGATCCGAAAGGATTCGGGTCAGTGCCTCTGAGCGATTGTGATCTCGGAGCAGGGTCGTCGGGTAGCCTCCGTGGAGCCAACTGGGAACCAACAGGTTCTGATCGATCTTCCGTGGTGGCGGAAGGCTCGTTAGGAGGGGTGGAACGACAGAGCTCTGGGAGACCAGAGCCTCCGTGGGTCAGTGAGTTATTGCTCGGTGCCAGTGGCGAGGATTCGGGTTGATTCAAGCCACCGTTAGCTGGATCCATCTTCTTAGCTATCGGAGTCAGGGATTCGATTATTCGTCCCCACAGACGGCGCCAAATTGTGAGGGCTAAATCTCACAATCAATTACTAAATCGAAAGAGAATGAATTCGTGGAAACAAAGTGGGACGAACCCCGTTTGAAGTAATTTGATGAATGGTAACTGGAAATAGACTTTGATTTATAACTTTATGAATAATTGTTTACAAGAGAATGAGGATTCAAAGAAATAGAAGTATATCTAATGTATTATCGAGCGCTCCAGAGAAAGGAAAAAAGTCCCTCTCTCCCTCGATGCCTCTCTCGCTTTATAGCTCTCAGCCTTCTTCCCTCGACTAGGTCTCTAGCTGCCTGGATCTTCTCCGGAGATATCTCGGCAGTTACCAACTCCTTTGACCTCCCAAAACGGTGTCGTCTCTTATCCTGCTTCGGTTCGGTTAATGGGCTCTTTCCTTTAACGGTCCACCATCTCTTCATACTCTTCTTAAAGGGCTTTGTCAGGATTAGGCCGAACAGTAACCAAGTGTTCTGGCAACGATTTTAGATATATAAGATTCACCATCAACTCTGACCCAAAAAAAAAACAAAATTCACCATCAACCGTGTAGATCTTGAAACCGCCCATTCAATCAGGAAGCTAGATAGATCCATGAACAATGTAACTGTATTGTCATTATCTACTTCAGGGATTGAAAATCAGAAGGGATGGTTCCTTATATACAACTATATAATTTAATAATCAAAGAAATCAAAATCTTGAGAAGATTTTATGAACTGTAAATTCACTGAAGTCCATATTAATAGATGTGACTTGGTTTCTATTACACAATCTATTGAACTATTTTTCTATGTATTTCATGATTTATTTGAGCTGAAGATGTGGATACTTAGACATACTTTTGACTACCAATGCGTAGTTAGTACATACACACATTAATATATGTTAATGCCTTTACATATAAAGATGAGTACATTAATTTTAACATGTTGCTTTGTGACTTGCAGGTCCTTTAACTTCTCTTCTAGATGTTTTTCGTATATTTGGAGATCTTCTGCTCTTCTATACAATCAAATCCAAACAGGGGTCAATGTGTTATTTATAATAATATCATACATATGGAGACAATGAAGTGGATAACATAGACTTAAGTAATTCGCAGAATTGTGTCAGTGAAGATAAAGCATGCAGAAAGATCACATGGTGATTACAGGAACAATAAATCAACTCTTAGAAACCTTTGATAGTAGCTCTCAAGGGCCTGAAAAGAGGACGTACGGGTACACGGAGGGCGGACGAAGATGTTACACCTTTATTTTGGATACTCTAGTAATCCTCCCATAAAAGAAAAATCAAATGTATTTTCAATTTGGTTTGCTATTCCTTTTTTTTTGTCAAACTTCAACTCGTACATTGCGGTCATCTTTAAGTTTTGAAGAAAGAATTGGTTATTTTTGGATATATGTCTTTTTTTATTGAAGTAGAATAGTCTTAAAAGTTATTTAAAGAGATATGGAGTTCGGAATATCTTTAGTAGTGCTAATAGAGAAGGTTTCCTTTCTATAAACTTTCTTTGAGACATCTTCTGATAGAAACGGATCGTCTACCTCGCCTCGCATAAGTGTCCATTGGATGGATTCTTCTTCCCAAGGTTCCAATGGATCAAGCTGGTCCAAGCTCCCTTCAGATCTCCTACATATGGTTTTTGAACGTCTTGGATTTGTAGATTTTGGACGAGCAAAATGTGTTTGTTCATCGTGGCTATACGTTTCTCAACAATCAGCTCCAAACAATCAGATCCCTTGGCTGATTTTATTTCCGGAGAAAGGTAAAGATTATTGTCTCTTGCTTAATCCTGAAGAAAAAGAGAAAATGTATAGAATTAAAGAACGCTCTTTATGCGAGATCCACTATATAGTTTCTACATTATGAATCTATTCACCCGCGAGAGGATTGATCTGCCGTCTATTGAGTCCCAACTTGGCGTGGTTAAGATTAATCGAACCATAGATGATAGGTTTAAAGTAACCAGATTTTCTGAAAATCACGTTAGAATTGAGTGCCCTTTACTCTGGATTGACGAAAAAACCAAAGATTATGTGGTTATGTGGAATATCCAATCCCAAGTTATGGTTTTGGTTTATCTCAAAAAAGGAGATAGTTTCTGGAAACAAACTGAGCTTTTCGGAATTGTTGACATGGTATACAAAGATCATATGCTATATTTGTATAATCTCTCTCGTGATGTCAAAGTCTTGGATTTTTCTGGAGACTTTCCTCGGCAAATCATGGAGACGCAAGTCCACTATGATCTAGATTTGTCAAAAGTACTGGTGGGAGACATTGGTGATGTGTGGGATATCAAGAAAGACCATCTTGTAGTTTCAGTGAAAGGAGAATTCCTGAGAGTTAAGAGCATAGTAAGGAATAATTCTGATGTTTGGTCTTTCCGCGTATACAAGATGGATTCATCAAATAGCGAGTGGGAGAAAATTGCTTCTTTGGGAGACGAGGCAATACTTCTAGATCAACGTATCACCGTGGTTGCCAACGCCATCGAAGGAGTCAATAAAAATTCAATTTATTTTAGCGAAAATGATATCTTTAACTTCAATCTCGAAACAAACGAAGTTGAAAGACCACATCGAAGTATATGTTCCTCCATTCAAGCATTTGATGCTCGTTGGTTCGTACCAAATTTCAAATGGAAATGATTAATTTCATTTATGTTGTATCTTTTCAATATCTTTTTAATACCTTAAACTATTTATATTTTTATGTTTCTATTATGTGATTACTCATGTTTTTTAATTGTTCGTATCCTTTTCGAATATCGAAAGAATCATATTGATATGTTATATAGTCATATGTCGATTTTGTACACAACGGTCTATTGATTATGTATATGAATACATATATTTTTTAAATAATATGTTTCATAGGTTATAATATGCTATAATTAGGCTTGATATTTCTGGCTTCGGATCGGATCCATTCAAGTTCGAGTTTCGGGTGCATAAAATTTAGTCCTATTCGGAAAATTTAAAAATTTGGGTCCGGTTCCGTTAGGGTATATTCGAGTTCAGATCGGGTTTAGTAACTCAAGGAAAACCCGACTATATCCAAAATTATTTCGAATTCGGTTCAGATATTTTCAGGCTTTTCGGGTTCAGGTATTCTATGATATTTTGGGGTTTTCCAGGTTTTTCAAATTTTTTTGGTTTTCTTGATTTTCGAATTTCTGGTTTAGGATTTTCGGTTATTTCGAATTTCGGGTTCGGGTTTCATGCTCAGAATTTTCAGATTTTTAAGTTATTTCGAATATCAAGTCGGGTTTAGCTTTGGAATTTTCGAGTATCTATACGGATTCGGTTCGGATAATACCCGATACTTGAAATACTGTGAAACAACATTAGATTTTTTTTTACTAATTTATCAACTTTTCAAAAAAAAAATTTAGGACAATTTCAATTTTTATTTATTTAGGATAAGTTATAAATTATCGTTTTTTTAAACATCAAATGACTAAATTTAAAATTTTTTAGTTTGTATAAATTTTTTTATATCAATTCTATGGTTATTTTAAATTTTGTGGTTTATGATTTTTAGCATTTTTAAAGAATCTTATTTTGAAAATATTAATATTGTAATATAATTATATAAAAATTTATTGTTATATATTAAATTTAAAAACAAATATATATATATATATATATATTTTAAATTTTGGTGAATAATAATTTTTTCGTTTTTAATTAAATACTATATCTTTTTATCTCTATAATAATAAAAAGGAATCATTGGTTAGAAAACAAATTTAGGTTTATGTGTGATTTACAAATGTGCCATTAGAGATTAATTATACAATTAACAAAAAAAAAATATATAACTAGGGTAGTTTGGGAACGTTAGTTTGTTTTTCGATTTGTTTTATATTCAAATTTAAAACGAAATTTTTTTAAAAAAATATTCCAAACCAAACAAGATTCGCGTGTTTTACCACGGATATATCTAACCCGAAAATTTTACCCGATTTAGATTATATTTTATCAATTTAAAATTAAAATACCTGCACTAACTATTAATTCATTATATTTAGATTACAGATTCTATTTTTCGTATATATAATTAGTTATTAGGCAAAACATAATTGTAGACCAACATAACATATAACATTTGGTTAAATATTTATAAAAATCTTGTAAATTAAACATAGAAAATTTATGATATGAAATAAGAAGAAATTCGTTGGTTGAAAATTTTTGTAGACAATTTATTATAAATTTATGATATGATTTAAATATATACAATGATAAACATACATATTTTAAAGATTTCATTATCAACATTATGATATTAAAATATTAGAAATCAAAAATGTCATCTTTTAAAATATGATCAAATTAAGAAAACTAAATATTTAACATATCCAATTTCTAGATAATATATAATCTTTTCTTAATATCAAAATCTTTAACTTGGAAATTTTAACCTATTTATGGATAATATAAAATATTTTTGTTAGTATCATAACTTAATCTATAAATCGGTTACTTTTTTATAATATTTAACAAAAAAATAAATTTTGGTTTTTTCGAATAAAAATCTGAAAATATCAATGTCATTATCCCAAATCACGAAAAAAATCCAATCATCATTCCTATTATTTTTCGAAAATTCAAAAAATCTAACAAATTCAAATTCTGTGTTTAAATTTCAAATAAAAATCCTAATACACCATAATTACCATAGTTCAACCATAAATAATATATATAACAACCCTAACATATCATAACAAACATTCGTAAACCACACTACATACCCATATAATACGAATTATCTACAATATATTTTTTTGTAAAAATTATCTACAATATTTGCATTGTTTGTTTGGTATAAATACCAAAAATCTTATAATACTATACCTAATTAGTATACTATAAATACTCTATTGTATTAAAATAACAATTCCATCGGTTTTTGTTAAATGACTCAATCAAGTAAAAATCGTATCAAGATACTTTAAATTATGCTTATTCCAAATTTATACTTTCGTATGCACTAATCCCATAAAATCTAAATTATGCAACTAAGATATGGAACTAATAAATAAATATTTTTTTAAGATTTTATTTGGCTAACCTAATTGTTTTTAGGCTTTATCTCTTCCTATAATTATAATGGTGTTTACATGTTTGTGGTTGCATTTCAACCAGTGAAAGCTCAAAAAAATTTTTTTGATGGCCTCTATTACGAATACTTTGACTTTAAATTTCTTCGACCCACTCTATAGTCTCATTCTTAATTAGGTAGTATTTTGATTCTCTCTTTTCACCTCACGAAAAGTTAACTATTTATCATTTTGGAACAAGTAATAGTCGAATTCATATTTTTCTTTCTTGATGTATATGATTTTGTATCTTTTAATATGATTGCCCACGCAGAAATGTTTGTTCTCAGTGTCTTTTTGCATGTGGTCAGGTTACATCATTACTATGTAAATGAGTTTTTGATATTTATGTAATAGTATAACTGATTTTTTTCTTGTTTCTTTTATATGACAGGAAAAGCTCACAACAAATCAAATTTTTTGACAAAAAAAACTCAAATTTGCTTACACCCATATTAGTCTCATGGATCAAATTATATTTAATTTCTTTATTTTATTTTATATATTCTCATATATATAAGTCTATTAGTATACATTAAATTATCTTTAGGAGACATTTGTAGCATTAATCATCTCTTTTAATTTTGGAAAATTCATTTATACCGAATAAGAAAAGAAAATGGATCTTTGAAACATAACGATAATAATATGGAGGAGAGATTCAATATTCTTGCCAATTCAAAAAGAAAAGGATGTTCGAAAATTTGTTTTTTTTTTATTCAATAATTTAATATAAAAACACACGATAGTTATGTGTTTTTTGCTACCACTTTTGATATACCTTTCCATTAAATTTTATATAAATTGAAAAATGGTGAACTATAATTGAATTAAAAAAGAAAATTAACATTTACCTTTTTCGTTTTAGATTTTAATATTTTATATCTTGTCTTTTACAATTAAGTTACAATAAATATATTATAACATAAAATATCTATATTTTGTAAACTATATAAAATTAATAGATTGATAATGGGGTTATTTCAAAAAGAATTGGGCTTATTGTTTAGTTGATATTTTTAACATTTGATAGATGTTAATATAGATTTTTAGTATTAGATATGTTTAGTTATAATAATACGACATTTATTTAACTGACTAATAATTTTTTCATTTAACTTACCACATATGAATATTAAGTAAATATAAATGCCTTTCTTTATAAATTGTTAATATTAATTTCTTTTTTTAATTTTGGTTTATATATTATGTTATATAAATTATCAAACATATACTCCAATTTAAATAATCACTATTATACTATTTAAAAAATATGGGTAATTAAATACAACTATATTATACATTTAGCATGATATATTTTATTATAACATATACTCCTTTACCAACAATATACTACTAATTAAATATTTATAAATTTACTCTCTAAAGTATGTATACATAACATAATTGAATTAATATTTGATGCATATATAACTCCGCGCACAGCGCAGGTTATAATCTAGTTAAATATAATAATGGGTATATTTTATAGTGACATTAATAAAATATTCTAATAAATTAATTAAATATTATAATCCAAATGAATGACAAATTATGTAAATCACAAGTAAAAGTTAGTTTTAAAGGATACTTCTCTTTTAATGAAATGTATGTTTTAAAATCATATTGGCCACTGTTTTGGATAATCTCAAATTTAGATAACATATCACGCAAATTTACTTGTATGTCAAATATTGCTTTGCAAATCATTTTGAATTTTAATCATTGTGTTACTTCCCTTTGGTTCTCATTCTGGTCGACATGTGTATTAGTTTGCTTCTTGTTGGATAGAAATAGTCAATTTATGCTCGAACTAAAACTCTTAGCTTATGATCCATTCATATATTAAAGGTGAAAATATTTTTAAAGCCAGATATTTTGAATATTTATATGGGTTGTTGTTAAAGCCTACATTGCTATGAATGTATGAACACATTAACCAAACCACTACTAGTATTAAGGTATTCGGTGAGTTATGGAAAAATAAGAATAAAATTCATAAACAAATGGTGTTACTGGTTGCATCACATAATCATCGTTATCTTACTAATTGAAAAGGACTAATGGAAGCATTTAGAGCTGTCCATACCATTTTTTTTGCTATGCTTCCAGAGAGTGTCATATGTGCATCAAACTTGCTTTAGAAAACCTGAGTTGAGAAACTATGCGCAAAAGTGTATAAATCATGGGCTTTTGCTCATTAGTCCTTCTAGGTTTGCTCTTACACAATTGTCGTAGGCTCACCCAATACTAAACCTCTTATCTCTTTTCTTCCCCATATAAATCGCTTCGTCTTCCTGAGTCTTTCATTTGGTCTTTCCCTTAGTTAGATTTATCATTACATTATGTTAGGATTCCTTTTGCATTGCATCCCCTTCTTTTCTGAAACTCGGTTCAAATAAGGCGAGCAAGAGTTAAAGGAGACGAGGCCGGACTTGAAGAGCGAAAGAGAATGTCGAAACAGGAAAATCGGTGGGTAAAGCCACCATACCACGCCATCCGCCGGTTCAATAAGGAGACGTTCGACCTCAAGCAGCAAGAGGCAGTCAGCGACCCATTATAATCGTCGGCTCGATAGAAAGACTAGACAATCACCATTGGGCCCCACCGTTGGTCCACACTGACCGATAGTTTCATGATAATTTAGGTAAAAATCAAAATTCGACCTAGTTTGTCCCGTGTAAATTTAGAGCATACTTTAACGCATGCTTTAATTTTTTCTGGCCTCTTTTATTGTAGGTTGATACTCTGGTTGAATCTTGGATATTTTTATGCAAAGTTTGAACATTTCTTCTTCTAATATTATTTTAATCATGTCTATGCATTTATCTTATGTTTTTACTTATTTTCTCATAATGGGTGAGTAGTCCATATATGTGGATCGTGGAATAGAGAGATTTATTAATGTTTAGATGTTCATCAATGATGCAAAGGGTTATATTCATGTAGATTCAAAGACTTGGATAGTTATTAAGGCTAGATTTGACTAGATCATTTAAATTTAGATAATTTATAATTTCACACCCGGAATGTATTCGATGAAATTGCGAAGAGAACTTTAAATGTGTGTTTCATACTTAGACTATGAGAACATATTATTAAGGTGATTTTTTTGACATTTGAGCTTAGGTTAATGAGATTGAAAAAGTACTATCTAGAGATTAGTTCAATTTGATAGTCTTTAATTAAATGAATTAGTATCATGTAAATGAACAAATTGATCTTTATTACTTCGTCGTTGAATTGTTTTTAATTGTTTATCCTAGCATCTTTGGTTGCATTTTTGCATTACTTAATCGATCGTCCTAACTCATTTTTGCATGCTTCTTATCTTTGAATTTTGACATTTACTCTATTTTTCTTTGCTTAGTTCTTGATTTCTTGTTTCTTAATTTATCTTGATGGATTCTCCCTACTTTGGATATAAATCAATTTTATTTTTCATTGGTTTAGTTTAATTATAGAATCAATTAGGTGTTAAATATTTTGCTCCTCGTTGATTTTGGTACCTGAAATAGTACAACTTCTTGTAGTAAATGTATGATTGAGAATCACATGTCCAAAGATTTAAATGTGGACCTTATTGTAGAACATCTACAACCTAAATTTACGATAATAAAATTTACAACCTTTGGTCTTGCCACAAGTTTACAGAGGCTGGGTTGATGCATCTTGGGACTCTTTTTGGAAGACTTGTGGCATGGGTCGGTTCTATCGAACCCCTAATGATGCCACTCTCTCTTAATATGTTTCTTACAAGGAAAGTGTGCCTTCGGTGCTCGCCGCTGAGGCTTTGGCTCTATCTTATGCGTTACGCCAAACCCTTGTGTTGGGGATTGATGAGTTGCTTCTGCACTCAGACTCCCAAATATTGGTCAATTTGATCAATCGTCATGAAGACCATATTGGTATTCTTGCTCTTCTCTCGGATATTCGGAATATAATTCCTTCTTTTTCCTCATTTTCTATTTCGTTTATTCCTAAAACTGCGAATTCTTTGGCGGATTCGCTTGCGCAATAAGCTCTTTGTGCTCAAGATCCTTCGATTTGTGAAATTTAATAAAAATTTCTTTTTGTGATAAAAAAAAATTTACAACTAGTCCAACTAATCACCCAACGGAGGATCTAATTAAATGGACGAGGGAGCACACGTCTCCGGTAAATTTTGAAAAACATTTTAGTTTTCATTGATTAGACTAAAAAATTTGCACTAAATATAGAAATATTACTTAATTTGCCCTCGGTAAGTTCAAGATAAAATGCCACATTTTCCTGTATCTTTTTCCAATCCTTTTTTTTATGTTTTCTGTAGATTATTTTCTAAATTTAAGCCTTCTTTAATTTTTTTTAAAGTCTAGGTGTTGTTATCTTCCAAAAATCTTTTGTAATTTTATTTGATTTATTTAACTATGGTATTAATGATTTTTTGGAATTTATCTACTTATTATGCGGTGTTAATAAAGATTTGTTACCTTTAGCATATAAAATTAGTGTAACAAAGAGAAAAAATATCAATGTGACAAATAAACATCTAACTAATAAAAAGGAGCTAATTCAAACTCCTAAAGATGTCCACATCAGCCTCCTAAAATACACCCACAAAGTTGACACATCAGCATATCTTGGAGTTCATCTTTTGCCTTCCTTGCTGCTAAACGATTCTTCTGCTCCAATAAAGAAAAAAGATAGATCGATTCATCTCCCTCAGAAAAAAAATCAAAGATCCATTTATCTCCATCATTCTCCTTTCATCTCCCACCTATTTGTTCCTTTCCATCAACGAAAATCTTTGAAACCCTAAATTTCCCCACATTCCTTTACCCTCAAAATAGACATAATTTTCCAATTTTCTTTGCACATCTTCTATATATCACTTCCAATCTCTACCTCCTATTTAACATTTCATAACCTAAAGAGCTGGAAGATTTATTGGCATCCTGTTAAAGTGTTTGATCGGCTATTGACATTTCAGAAGCAGATTAACTATGGAGCCAATGATGAGAAGAAGTGAGCAATGGTTTTTAGAGTTCCAGTTAGGGTTTTTTCATTCTTTTCTTCTCAATCTAATACCCTGATGATTTGATATGATGTTCTTTGTTGCAAAGTCTTGATCTTTTGTAACATCACCAGTGTCGATTGCTCTAAGGTTGTTATCTCCGATATGCTTCGCCCGAACATAGTACACAACCTGATGCAGGTTTTGGTTCCTTTTCAACATTTATGCTCTGATTTTTTTTCTTTCTTTCTAGCTTCTCCTTTGTTCTTTCTCATTCATATAAGCATTTAGTTCTCTTCTTCAGCGAGATGATTCTTTTGATATGGTTCTGGATAAAGGTGCTCTTAAAGCTTTGATAGAGCCTAAAGTCGGGAAGTTGGGAGATCAATACTTATCAGAAATCTCAATGAACTTCCTCCGTTTAATCTGTGCACATGTTCTCAATTGAATGAGTGTAGAATCAAACCATAAAAGTTACGTCTTTTAAATGCTTTAATCCCATTTTGTTAGATCATCAAGAAACTATCTTTTCAGGCCAAGCGGGTACTGAAATTTAGAGGGCAGTTTATCTGTCTAACGCTGGCGGAGTCTCATGTCTTAGGTACTTCCTAAACCTTAACTTTTGTTAGCATTATGTGATATGTTTCATGATAATAATTTTTCTCATTATTATTGTCTGG
The DNA here is from genome assembly GCA_900406275.1 of Anastatica hierochuntica. Classification (NCBI taxonomy): domain Eukaryota; kingdom Viridiplantae; phylum Streptophyta; class Magnoliopsida; order Brassicales; family Brassicaceae; genus Anastatica; species Anastatica hierochuntica. The sequence continues at coordinate 5,345 of OVAN01009085.1, read as the reverse complement.
TTTCGATTGATATTCTTATTGTTTTTGCAGCATTGCTTTTTTCTATGTTTCGTTTTGGTTGGAAGATGACTGTTCACTCAATCGCTCAAATCTTAAGACATTTATAGTTGTTGCTGAAAAGGAGAAATATGTTGTATTCCAGGAGATAAACTCTTCTTTCGATCTTTTATCTCTTGGTTGCAATCATAGTCAGGTGATTACCTCTACCAATGTATTAAATCCAACATTATCTTTTCCTACTATTTTCTAAGCTTTGTTATCTTAAAGATTTGGAACATTAGCTTATTGTACACAGTTTTCAGGATCAACTTTGCTTCTTTCTGTAATCAACTTACCTTCCAGACTACCTCACTAAGCCGACGATATATAGCCTTCGTCTCTGGATCGGCCACAACAAAAGAGAATCCTCATAAAACTAATGGAAGAAAAGCCACGAGTGAAGAGAAGCTTAAGAAGCAGGTTGGTCAATTTACCTCAGTTTAGATCTAACAATTCTCCTCTACCAAACTAATGAATGAAAGGAAAGCCACGAAAGATTTCTAAGAAACTATTTCACTTTATCAATAACATAAAAGTGTTAAAAACTAATTGTAACACTACAAGAAAATAGTCTATTTGCGAGGAAGAATTGCACTCGCAAATTTACGAAGAAATTGCGAGTGACATGCTAGGAAAATTTTTTCACTCGCAAATTTGCGTGAAAAATGTGTACTCGCAATTCCGTCGCAAAATTGCGAGTAATTTGCGAGAGAAACTAGTTACTCGCAAATTTGCGACATATTTACTAGTATACACTGAGAGAAAACGTCTTACTCTCATATTGGTCGCAAATTTGCTAGTTATTTGCGAGAACAAATGTTCTCTCGCAAATTTGCGACATACTTGCGTGTAAACAGTGAGAGAAAACGTTTTTCTCGCAATGTGGTCGCAATTTATAATAATTTCTTATATACGAAATTTGTTAATATAATGTAAAACATTGGAAGGAAATTAATACCTTCATAGTAATGATTTGCAAATTACCGAAACCCGTAAGAACAAAGTTTGGAAATTTTTTAAATAATTAAACAATTTGTGAGGTAATTGCGAGGGTCAGTTGTAATTTACTCGCAAATTTGCGAGTAAATTGCGAGTGACTCTCGAAATTTACTCGCAAAATACCCTAAACCCTAAACATTTAACCCTAAACCCTAAAACATTAACACTACACTAATTCATGCAATCTTATAACAATTTTTTTAACATTTTAATAAGATATTATAACAATTGGACTGTTTGCGTTGTTTAAGTTTATGAAATAAATTAAGCCTTAATAACAGTTAATTATATCATCTATAACTTTTTATACAATTTCGTATATACGAAATTTGTTAATATAAGGTAAATATTGTAAGGAAATTAATACTTTAATTGTAATGATTTGCAAATTACCGAAAACCGTAAGAACGAAATTTGGAAATTTTTTTTAAATAATTAAATAATTTGCAAAGGAAATTGCGAGTGTCCCTCACAATTTCCTTGCAAAATACCCTAAATCCTAAACTCTTAACCCTAAACACTAAAACGTTAACACTACACCAATTCATGCAATCTTATAACAATTTCTTTAACATCTTAAAAAGATATTATAACAATTGAACCGTTTGCGTTGTTTAAGTTTACAAAATAAACCAAGCCTTTATAACAGTTAATTATATCTACTATAACTTTTTATACAATTTCGTATATACAAAATTTATTAATATAAGGTAAAATATTGTAAGGAAATTAATACCTTAATTGTAATGATTTGCAAATTACCGAAAACCGAAAGAACAAAATTGGGAATTGTTTTTAATAGTTAAATAATTTGCGAGGAAATTGCGAGGGACACTCGTAATTTCCTCGCAAAATACCCTAAACCATAAACCCTTCATCCTAAACCCTAAAACATTAACACTACTCCAATTCATGCAATTTTATACCAATTTATTTAACATTTTAGAAAGATATTATAACAATAGGATCGTTTGCCTTGTTTAAGTTTACGGAACAAACCGAGCTTTTATAACAGTTATACCTACTATAATTTTTATACAATTTCGTATATACAAAATTTGTTAATATAAGATAAAATATTGTAAGGAAATTAATATCTTAGTTGTAATGATTTGCAAACAACCGGAAACCATAAGAACAAAATTAGAATTATTTTTAATAAATAAATAATTTGTGAGGAAATTGCGAGGGACACTCGCAATTTCCTCGCAAATTTTGGGCGCCAAACGCAAATTTTTTGACGGTTTCCCAAAAATTTAAGAGGAAATTGTGAGTGTCCCTCGCAAAATTTTGGGAAAACGCCAAAATTTACGAGGAAAGTGCTACTGATTTGTGAAAGAAAATAAATCTATATATATTCCTCCCTTCTTTCCTCTCATTTCACTCCAAAGTCTATCTCTCTCTTTACAAACTCTCTCTCTCCCAACACTCTCCACCAACATCTTCCCAAAATATTTAAATTTTTTTAAATTATTTTGTTAATAGTTAGTTAATAGGATAATTAGGATATCTAAAGAATATAGTTGAGTAGTTTAGAAAGGAATTTGATATAAATTTGAATATTTAATTTTTAAAACTTAAAAATTTATAAATGACAATATAAATTATAAATTTATATAAATTTAAATAAATCAATTTCTAAAGTAAAAAATTTTTAAAAATTATTAAAAATTTTTGATTAACTAGAATATATACATTTGAAATATAGATGGACGACAACTCCTACCTAGCCTACTTTTAAATTTTATTTTAATTTATAATGTAATTTTTTTATTTATTTTTTTTTTAAAATCTTAATTTGCTAGGAATTTGCGAGAGACCACTCGCAATTTCTTAGCAAATTTTGCTAGGAAATTGTGAGGGTCTGTCGCAAATTCCTAGCAAATTTGTGCTAAAATTTGCGAGGATCTATCGCAAATTCCTCGCAAAATTTACAAGTGTTTTGTAATCGCAATTCACTCACAAACATTTACTAGCAATTTACTCGAAAATTTGCGAAGAATTGGCGAGAAAAAAGTTTCCTCGCAAATTTACAAGTAAACTGCGAGTGAAACGACTTTGCGAGTAACGTATAGCGAGGGGAAAAGTTTATCCGCAAATTCCTCGCAAATCATTATTTGCGAGGAACTTGCGAGGAAAAGCTTCTTCGCAAATCCGCCTTTTTTTCTTGTAGTGTAAATGTGTGTTATTGTTCATTTACTTTGTAACTGACTTGGATTTCATTGTGGTGCAATTAGGTACCGAAGATGGGTATTCAAACTGGGGCAAAGGCCCTGGGTGTGGTGGAAGAAGCTATGGCTATCATGGTAAGTCAGAACATTCTCAATTAGTAAAATCCAGCAAAATTACAAGGTCTTGATGACATGAGACTATATTGTAGATCAACAGTGATTAATGCATTTGTCACCCATTTTCTGGTTTCTATCTTTACATTATGTTTGGAATAAAATTGTTGGATTTAATTTTAAAGTGTAATTGCTCACGTGGGGAAATATAATCTTTTTGCTTTCACAATTTAAACAAGTGGTTGAAGCTTTGTCAAATATACATACTACTGGAGATAAGATTTCATTTAGTTATGCTTCCAAGAAAGACTCGACTAATTGTTTCAGCGTCCAGCAGCTTACAATGGAATAACGGGATCACATAAGAACACCAGCTGGTTTGTAACTGTCGTTATGCAAACTCGCAATTATGCCTCTATGAAGACCTTCGTTCACGTATGTGTGAGTTTTTATGATTTGAGATATTTGGTATTTCTTGACATTGTCTAAATCACAACTTCTTTTGGTGTTTAGATGAGAATCGCGAAAAACCTCGCCGCCGCCACACGGGTCTAAGAAACTTTCCAGGTTTAAAGAGGAAAACCTCTAAAGACGATGTAGAAGAAGAACTTGATGAAGAAGTTAACACTTTGTTGTGAGCTATAAAATATTTGTTTTGCAAATTTATTCATAAAGTTAACATTAATTTCATGATCATTTTCACTATTTTAAGAATAGTGTTATAGTTTCCAGATTTTTATTTTTTTTTAACAATTAGTCTTTAAGGGGTTGCTAAGTTTATTGACAAAGGAATATTTGACAGTCCTATAACCAATATTAGTTACCCAAAATGATTAAAAACAAAGAGTAATATAATCATCGGAACGCGAACCTTCAACTCCAACGTGTGACTGCAGCTTACATGTTGAGGAGGCAGAGTATGATCTTCAAATGAAACTTGATTTCGAAAGTTAAGATACCGAGAAGGAAAATTGAGCTAAAATCTTTAGTGAAAAACAAAATTGAAAAAGAGATCATGTTAAGAATGAAGAAACATGAACTCAAAGAAGTCTTATCAAGACAAAAAAAACTTCTGTTATAAAAACCTTTAATTAGTTATCTTCACATATGGAAGCATCATATTAAAAAAACCAAACATGTATTCATAGTGGGTGTGCTTAAAGACTTTGGAGTGATTTTAAATATTTTACCTACTAAAATATAGTCAGGATGCCTATATGTTTGTATATTATATTGGGTTTACTGGCTTAGGAATTTAATGTTTGAAAACAACATTATTCTTATTGGTGGCTACTGATATTTTTCAAACCGGACTGAAGATGTAAAAAACAAATAGTTTTTTCAACATTATTCTTATAAATTTTAAATAATATTATCACATTTTCAATTAGTTTATACCTCACATTTTGCATTTGAAAAATCTATTTACAATTTTAAAATCAACAAAAAATATGCACACAATGAATAACACTCCACTCGTAGCGCATATAAAAGCAAATGAAAATAACAAGATATTATATATTGTTTCATATCTATATTTCATTGTTCACAGTTCTATATTTTTACATATAGTTTTTAACTAAAACTTTGTAAATGTTTATACGTGAAAGTATATTTAAAAAAATGATGCATGAAAGTCAATATTAAAATATCTTATGCAATTGTAACATTCAAAATGAAAAAATAAGGGAAAATGAAAAATACGAGCCAATTTTTTTTTTTTTGGAAAAACACATCTTCAATCATATTTTTGGGATAATTAAATAATGTTTTACAAGAAAAGGTATCGAATAATTAAGAAAAAGATATGATGTTCTCGAAATTATTTGTAAAATTATTATAATAACCATAAATATTTTTACTATCATCACCAAAATTGAAGATGCTTTACCATTAAATGGATGTGAGTATAGTTAAAGAGGTGAAATCCTCCCAAATGTTTATAAGAAAATTTTGTAAACTAAAATTTATAAAGAAAGTATGCAACTTTCTAAAATACTAACAAAATATGTTACTTTTAAA
>OVAN01009084.1:558-17345 GCA_900406275.1 Anastatica hierochuntica | reverse complement strand
TAGATAAAACGATTTAATTAAGACTGAAAACCGAATGGTTAAAAGTCTTAAAAAAATCTGGGTTTCCTTCTTGAGTTGAAATCGAATTTGGTCTAGAATAAACCAAAGTTGCAATCTGATTTTGAAGCTTTCTTGTTTGCGATCTTGTGACAGGCCCATTAGAGAAAACAAATGGGTCTGAATTCGAATCAGCTTGTTCCTCTTTTGCGCCATCTTCATCTTCACTGTCACTCACCTCCAATTCATTTCCGTACTCAGTCAATGTTGCATCAGTGACCATATAAGTAGTCGCAAATTTAGTAACCATTTTACGTCAACATAGCGACGTTATAGCGACGGAAAAATGCGGGGAGGTAAAAAAGTCGTTAAATTACAACCATAACAAAGAGTCTAGAAAACGTCGCAAATTAGCAGCTAATTAACGAGTAAACTAAAAATAGTCGGAAAAGAGAAACTGTTTTGAGACCATATCATGCATTTGCAAAAGGAGTGACAAAATAGTCGCAAATTTACAACTGTTTCGTAACTAGATATGTATGTTACGTTATAGTTGCAAAAAAGTCACAATGTTGATTGGTAAAACACGTTGGAAATGACAAAGAAAGTTGGTGTAACAAAATTTAGCGAAGACTGAGATTGGTGGCAAAGTTTTATAAAAGCAGTCGGGAAATAGTTGCAAAATTGCGACTACATTTCGGTAGTAGCAAAATAGTGACCAAAAATTTTGTCTATATAAGCAAAGGACCCTTCTTCCATTTGTAAGAAAATTACATCTCAAACTTCTCTGAGAAATGAAAAAAAAATGAATTCGTCTCGGGATTGGATGTATAATTGGAATGATCCCCGCACGCAAAATATATCGAGTGAGTTTGTGGCCGGTGTGGAGCAGTTCATGAATTTCGCAAGTAGCCAGTCAATCGCACAAAGCAGTGGAGGTAAGTTCTATTGTCCATGTATGAAATGTAAAAATTCAAAACTTTTGTCGGGGACAACAATATTGAAGCATTTATATAGTGAGGTTTTATGCCAAACTATTATGTTTGGTATGAGCATGGTGAAGATTATAACATGGTTGGTGGAGGAATGGTAGGTAGTAGTCATGGTTATGAAGATTATTATAGCGGTAGTCAACCAGTAGAATTAGGTGAAGGAAATGCATATGCAGAGATGGTGAATGATGCATTTCGTGGGCCCTCAAACGTTGATGATTACCACAATCATGAACATGAAAGTGGTCATCATGTTCGTATAGAACCAACGCATGAGGCAAAACAATTCTATGACATGTTAGATGCTGCAAATACACCACTTTATGTTGGTTGTCACGAAGGCCATTCACGGTTATTGTTGGCGGTTCGGTTAATGAATATTAAAGCGGACCATAATTTGGCCAAAAATTGCATGGACGATTGGGCGAAAACTATCGCTGAGTACTTACTGGATGGTAATAATGCAACAACTTCATACTACGAGATAGAAACGTTGATGTGAAAGATTGGGTTGCCGTCTTGTACATTTGATGTTTGTATAGATAATTGTATGCTATTCTGGAAAGAATACGAGAATTTGGAGCACTGTAAGTTCTGTGGGAAACCAAGATACAAGTCGAGCGAAGGGCGAACAAGAGTACCATTCAGTCGTATGTGGTATTTACCTATTATTGACAGACTAAAGAGAATGTATCAATCAGAGAAGACGACATCAGCGATGAGATGGCATGCTGAGCATGTTCAGAAGATGGTGTAATGTGTCATCCATCTGATGCTGCGGAGTGGAAGAATTTTCAATTCTTGCATCCTTCATTTGCACATGAAACATGAAACACGAAACATGTATCTTGGATTATGTACAAATGGTTTTAATCCATTTGGTATGTTCAATAATCATTCATTGTGGCCTCTGATCATGACTCCATACAACTTACCCCCGGATATGTGCATGAACAAGGAATATTTGTTTCTTACAATTTTGAATTTGGGTCCAAATCATCAACGAGTTAGTCTTGATATTTTCCTCCAGCCTTTGATAGATGAGTTAAATGAGTTGTGGTATAACGGTGTTGAAGCATATGATGTGTAATTAAATCAAAGTTTTAATCTAAAAGTTGTGCTTCTATGGACTATAAGCAATTTCCCGGCATATGGGATGTTGTCGGGCTAGACAACACATGGAAGATTGTCTTGCCCGATTTGCATGGATGATACAGAAGCTTTTCAGTTGTCGGCCAGACGCAAGCCATGTTGGTTTGACTGTCATAGAAGATTTTTTCCTACTAATCATCTGTTAAGGAAGAGTAAAACAAAATTTTTGAAGGGGAAACAAGCTTTGAATGATTATCCACCTCAATCTTTAACAGGTGAACAAGTTTTGTACGAGCGTATAAGGCATGACAAACCACCAAAAACATCGGTGTGTAGGGGAAATGGTCACGACCAAAGTACTTCAATGGACATCGGTGTGTAGGGGAAATGGTCACGTCGCTAACTTAGGACTTCAAGGAAATCGTTAAACCGTCGCTAATATCCGATGATTAAAAGTAATCATGCAACCGTCGTTATTTTGCATCTATACATACAGTTATAAAAATGTCGCTAATATACGACCACATTAGGATGTCATAAAATAATCGCGAATTAGTGACTGTTTTGCGACTAAATATATTTGCGATGAAATATTTGCGACTAGATGATTTAGTCGCAAATAAGTCGTAAACACTTCTTTTGCGACTACTTCGTGACCAAATTTGTAGTGGCGAATGATATGTTTTCTTATAGTGAAGATTCTTTGGTCTTGCGTTGGAAAACACCCTCGAGCACTTGGACAACTTTGAAAGGTTGACCGGAATTGTGTAAATCAATGGAGTGCCGGAGGATATCATCAAGTTGACTTTGTTTCCATTTTCTTTTGGAGGCAAAGTATCTCAATGGGAGAAAGGAGTTGTGACCTCTTCTATCACAACATGGTACGAGTGTAAGAGGAGATTCTTGGATAAATTCTTCTTGCCCCAAAGGACGACAAAGATTAGGAATGAGATCTCCACCTTTAAGCAAGGAGGAATGGAACCACTCTATGAATCTTGGGAGCGCTTCAATGGATATATAAGGAGTTGTCCTCACCACGGTATCAAAAAGGGCAACCTTCTTCATATCTTCCATAGAGGTATCCATGATAAGTACCGTTTGGCTTTGAACACCGTCTCTATGGGAAGATTTGCTAGTCTTTCCGTTGAGCAAGGAGAGAAGCTCATTGACAACCTTGCCCAAAGCGACAATTGCGATGGGGATGACTATGATAGAATGGTCAGGAGCACCGAATCTAAGAAGGTTTAGATCAAGGAGCTAAATGAAAAAGTTGATAGGCTCATACAACAAAAAAGAAGAAGTTTTCACTTTGCGGAAACCAAAGTCGAAGGACAAGAGGTTGAGAATCAAGAGGAAGTGAGTTACATACAAGGAGGGTACTACCAAAAACCCTTCAACCAAGGGTACAAGCCTTTCAACAGCAACTTATCTTACCGGAGCAGTAATGTGGAAAATCCACAAGATCAAGTCTATCCTTCGAAGACAAACCAACAAGGGTACCAATACCAATCTAGGCAAGGCTACTACCAAAAGCCTCAACAACAAACCAATCCTACCAAAGAAGAAGAGAATCATACTATGCTTAAAAAGCTAGTGGAAGGACAAAACGAGACAAAAGCCGATCTCAACAAGAAGTTTGGAGAAATAAATGTGAATATAGAGTCCATCTACCGTGATATGAATATCAAGCATGAAGCTCTCGCTTCACATGTTAAGGTAATAGATTCTCAACTTCAACAAGTGATCTCGAAACGTAACGGAAAAAGAGTATCTAAGGACAAAGGAAAATCAAGCAAGGACTTTTGCAACGCCTTTCTAGAAGAGATCGACCGCACTCTTCAACCATGAGACGGTATTGTCTTTACTCTTGAAGAGGAAAAAAATATTGAGGATTTTGAGAGTTTATTTTGAAACCCTCTTGATGAGATTGTTGATTGCTTGGATGTGGATTTGATTGGGAACCCGAAGTTTAAGGAAGGTCATGCCGAAATTGACCTTGAAATTGAAAAGAAAGACGCTCCAATTGGAATGGAGCTTGAGAAAAGGACATTCCTTTGGCTAAAGGAGATGTCGATGTTGAGAAGGAAGAAGAAGAAGAGCCTTTGCTTGTTGATAAGGATACTATGGAAGGAATTTCGGAGGAAGCTAAGAAGGATTATAACTTTAAAGAGGAAGAAAAACTCAATTTCTCAAGGAGAGAGAGACATTTGATAGAAAGGATGAAGAACCAAAGCCTCCTAGTGCTGAGCCTAGTGAGGACATAATCGAAGAGGAATTCTCCATCTTGTATTATTATTCTACAAAGTACCGCTTGCTTTACCCTCAATGCTATAAGAAGGTGATCTTAGGGGTGCTCTATCGCAAGATGAAACTTGATGGCGATTTAGACATCCCTCAAGAATGGTACAAATTAGCCAAAATCGATGCAAGGGTTAAGGAGAAGCTTGAAAATAAATTGGCCACAATAGAAAGGGTAGAGAGAGTGCTTCAAGATAACAATATCCCAATCGACATAGCGGGAGAAAAGTTCTTGAAAAGGAGCAATGACGAAGGAAGGTTCGTTGTGCCTTGTGCTTTGAGAGGCTCCCAATTCGAGAATGATTTAGTGGATACCGGATCTAGCTTGAACGTAATCTCTCTAGACTGAGTAGGGGAACTTGGTTTGGAAGGTGAAATCAAGGAAGGAGCCAATCCTTTGCTTTTGGGAGATGCTAATCGAAAAGTTCTAATGGGAAGATTAGAAAACGTGAAGCTAAGAGTGGGAAACACTTATGTGGAAAGCAACTTCGTAGTTATAGACAACAATTCCACTCAAGCTAAATTTCCAATTCTACTTGGAACTCCTTTCTTGTTAACTACGAGTGCTATAATTTATTGTGATGCAAAGAAGTTGACATTGAAAAATGTCAACAAAGGAGTGGCCTACTCTATGATTGATCTTGATAAAGACATCAAGTATTGTGGTACAATGTACCAAGGAAGGGCAAGGGAAATGCCTAGTACTCATGGTGAGAAAGTAGCCAAAGTAGAAAACATGCAAGAACTTGGATCTACAAGTTTCAAAAGTGGCTACAACCAAAACGTCTACAAAGGAAAAGGAGTTGCTAACTTCTTTACGATAAGGGATTTTGCTACTAAGAAGGCACCCATAGGACCGGACATTGAAAGGATGGTCATTCACTTCATCAATTAAGAAGAAAGAACAACAGTCAAGCTAATGACCTTAAATAAGCGCACTTGAGAAAAAATCACATGCATATCCTTTGTACATATTTCTTTAAGTCTTTAATTTTCATGATTTTCATTTCAATAATGATGATTTTTTTTCTTGGGAAAAACTTTTTCCAAAGACGTTTTTATGCTCTATGCTTAGGTACCAAAGGAGAGATAATCAAGGAAAAGATCAAAGCCAAAATGGAGTAACGGATTTATGTTTTCTACAAGTCGATATGACTCAATTTTTAGGACACTCCATCGGCCAAGGTAAGTTCTCTTGAATTCAAGAATCTTACTTGCATTTCACCACCATAAAAGAATTTCAAGAGTGAATTTTGCAAGAACTTGTTTTAGGAAATCTAAAACCTTTCGATCATTTAAAACCTTTGGTCCAAAANCAAAATGGTTAAGAGAGAATTCTATGAGGACCACTTTTGCAATTTTTGAAAAAACCACCCACTTGGACACTTGTGAATTATTAGCACATGTTGTTTCAAAAAGACACAACACTCTTTCTCTTTGCCTTGTCCATCGACACTTACATCACTTCATAGCTACATTTGAAGTTCTTGAAAGCTTTGAGAAAGAATTTGAGATTTTTTACAAAAACCTTCCATTTTTGCAAGTATTCTTCAAGCTCTTTACTTCTCACACTCACATTTGAACCAAGAAGACAAAGGTATGACTAAAAACTTCCTCTTTCCCTGATAGTAGTTTTTGATTTTTGTCAAAAGAAGGGAGTTAGGTGTTGTTTGTGAGTATTCTTGGTAGCTAGAGCTTAGTTGTTGAGTTTTCATGGGTTAGTTCTTCTTAAAAATAACTAAATTTGCTTGAATCATGGATTGTTGTTCTTTGTTAATAGTGCTAATGAATTTTTGTGACTTGTTCATGAATGTTTGATATTCCTCGTAACCTTTTGCATTTGTTTATTAAAGAAACTTTGAAATCACGATATCTACTATCTTATGTAGATCGAAAAATGGCATCAAGTGGACAAGCATTTGTAACTTACTCAAGTTGGTAGGATGAAGAGACTAGCATTTACTTGCACCTCCAAGAAAATGCCAAGGTCATTGAACAACTTGGGCGGATGAGGACGTTTTGAGGGAAATGGAGATCCATAATCAAGTAAAGTATTTGATTCGGAAAATGGACATGGGAAACATTTTAACGATGAACCATCCAACTTACCAAGACCCCACTCTCCAATTCCTCTCAACGGTGAGCATGGTGCAAGGACGTGGTCCTTATAAGAGCTCCGCGTACCTCATATTTAGAATCAAGGAGGACTTCTACAAGGTGCCCCTTGAGGAGATTTGCCATGTATATAGGTTCGATCAAACGAAGGAAGTATTTGGTTATGGGTACGGAATTGAGTCAAGGATGCTTTGGAACCGAATAGCATTTGAAGAATATGATGAAGGCTCGACGAAGCTATCAAAGGGTAGAATTCCAACCATTCAATACCTTTTAAAATTGCCGGGGAACACATTTCTGGAAAGAAGCTCGCCGAAGCTAGTGAGCCAATTAAGCTTGAAGTTATTGTTCCAAAGTATCAAGACGTTGATAAGAGGACCAAGTGGAGAGATAATGGAAGACCTCAAGGGAAACAACGTGAACAACGGAGGTGTTTTCCTCTGTGAAATGTTGGATTACAATGAAGAGTTGAGGACCGCGGACAACCATTTGATACGCATACGAGGTTTCCTCACTCCACTATTTCTTCATGTGGGAGTCAACCTCAGGGAATTCCGTAAGTTGAAGGGAGAACGGAGAATGGACATGAATCACTTGGTGAAGGAGAAGTTTCTCTATGGATATCATGGTTTCACCAATATTCAAGTGGTTTACTTGTTCATTGATGAGGAAAAGCAACGGATAGCATGCTACTTGCCCTTGCAAGAGCATACCACGGCGATTAATGACGAGAACCATTCATTCCATCTACCGCAACACCTACTTGTCAACCTTCACTCCCTACTAAGCGAACCAAGACTCTACAAGTCCTATCCCGACGAGTAACTATCAACCCATGAAGATGAGTATGCCTTCAACTTCATTACCAAAGAGAAGAACCAACCCAGGACTACCAAAGGAACGAGTACGAGGAGTACTTGAAGAAAAAGGTAAGTGACCAAGAGAAGGTGATAAAGAAGCAAGGGAATTTCCTCACAAAATTGTGGAGGAGAATGAAGAAGAGTGACAAGTATAACCGTCATGCCACATCAAGTGAGGAAGAAGCAAAAGATGAGATCTCTAGCGGTCATGAACAAGAATGACCAAGACACTCAGTAGCTCTTCCGCCACTGGTGATCCGGGAACAAGAGGAGCATAGAATGCAACCACCAAGAATATCATCCCAAGAGCCATTTTGGAGGAGACATGGAAAAGACCCTGTTGGCCCTTCTTCATCTAGGCCAAGGCGATCCAAGTGCAACAACGAGTCCGACTCCTCCATTGGATCCACGAGACACTCATTCATATGAGTTGTCTAAAAGGTACACCTACTTTCTCTTGTGAATACCATTGCATGTTTTTCATTTTTCATGTGTGTTTTTATTGGTCACTCACATGGTTTAAAGTTCACCGAGACGGTGAACTTTAAGTCTGGGGGAGGGGCATAATACTAATACTATTTTTAGTTTTTATGTTTTTCTTTTCTTTTCATGCATATTGGATCTTGTATTGTAGATAGTTCTTACTTATAAAAAACCTAAAAAATTGAATAATTTTCAAAAAATCCAAAAATATTTCTAAAGCTCTGCATATAGATTGCATACATTTGTGCATACTTTGTTTGTAGGAGCATACATGATTGCATTTTTCATAGGGAACAATGATGATGCTACCTCATAGAACGATAAGTTTTGCTTAATGAGTAATGCCCTCATTAGAAGTAAGATGTTGCCTAGACCGCCTTTTGTCTTAGGAAAACCCTTGATCGGAATTGACCACTTGAAAGATCTTTTCGAATGCTGAAGTATATTATCTCTTGAATCAATTCCTATCTAAGATGGCTTTTTAATGAACTTTAGCATCTTGCTTATTGGCATTGTCATACTTGACCATGAGAATTCATTACGTTTGAGCTATGTTCTATCCATTTGTACCACTCTATCTTATCTTTAATGGCTACTCTCATCTTTAGAGAAGTAACCTACTCTTATGAACCCTTAAACCTTTCCTTTAACCCCCTATTATTTCGTTATGTGAGGCCTCTTTAGAAAAGTGAACACACGGGGCAAAACCCCACGTGAATTGAAGTTGAACGACAAAGAGGATACTTCAGTAGAGTTAGCCTCACTTTAGAGTCATAGGAAGGGAAAATCTTTATGGTTTTGGGTTTGTCTAAGTCTTGGGAATGTTTTTTGAATATTGAGACAAGAAAATTTTCCTTAGTGCTTATATGATCCTAGGTTGTTCCAATAAGAAAAAGAAAGAAGGTGAAAAATTGAAAAAGATAAGATAAAAAGAAGTGAAAGAAAAAGACACTAGAGATTAGTAATAAGTTAAAGCTCTAACCTTAGAAAACTAAAAGCTTAGAGAGTCCGCCCTTAAAAGAAAAAGAAACAAAGAATCCAAGTGATTAGAGAGTGCCACTTGAAATACAAAAGAAGGTTAGTAGCTTAGAAGTTCAAAAGATAAAGTATCTCTAGTTGTAAACAAAAAGAAAGAAAAAGAATGAGTGAGTTTGGTTAAATAAAAGCTTGTGGTTTCTAGAATTAGGGTGGGTAGAATATCAAGTAAGTTTCTAGATCCTTAGGAAGCAATGGGGTGGGAACAATTAGAGGAAGTAAATGCTTTGTATGCGTAAATTGTTCGGCTACCACATTGCTTTTGCCTAGTGTCTTGCACTACTTTGTTTGAGAGAAACAAATCAAAAAATCGAGTGAATCCTCTTCTTTTTACACTTCTTTACATTAAACCCTTCTTTGAACTCCAAACCGAATGGATAAGATACATTGCCCATGAGTAACTCACGCCTTAACTTAATTGAATGTAAAAAGGAATTGATGATGAGATAGTTTATGGATGCTTAGCTTATATTCTAAGAGTTGTTTTGTGATGATCATGGAGAAGTTCTTAGGCTCTTTGATGATCTTTGCACCATTTTACTTATCTTGAGGACATTAGGCATAAGGAATTATTTTTCTTATCTTGGTTTTGAGTTCCCACTTGGATACCTCATATCCGGATTTGATCTTTGTTGTTTTCTTGAGGACAAGCAAAGGACAAGTCCGGGGGTGTTGATGTGTATATATTTTCATGCATAATTAGGTTCATTTTAGCTTAGGTTCATCAACTTTTAGGTTGTATATATGACATCTAAGTCGTAGAATGCATTAGTTTGAGTCTAGAGTTTAGTTTAGGAACATTTTGCATTTGCATGCATTTTCTTTGCATTTTATAGGTGCAACTATGGATGGATCTATTGAGGCTCTAGGGATGGATTCAAGGTAGATTTGGAGCTAAGAAATCAATGAAAAGAGGGTAAAAAGGCTATGGAAGAATTGGGGATCAACAAGGCATCAAAGAGGAGCAAGAAGCCACAAGAACTGCTCAAGGGGAGCTCCCATCGATCTCAAGGTTGATGACTGACTACATTTCCAGCAAACAACACGCTTGCTGCTAAAAGGAAGCTCACATCGACCTCATGCATGCTCCCATCGATGTCCAAGGTCGATGGCTGGTTGCCTTTGTCCGAAAATGCCCTTTTTAGGGCTTCCTCAGTTCTCCCTTTAGTATAATTACCCTCTTATGTTCAAGAACAAAAAAAAAAGAATCTCTTTAGACACATTTGAGACAATTGTTGAACCTTATTTGCTTTCATTTTGAGAATAAAAAACCTTGTAATAAATCTTTGTTTGTTTGAGTGATTTGGATCTTCTCTTTCTAATCTTTCTCTTTAGATATATTCTTCTAAAACCATGGGAGCTCAAAGACCCATTTCTTGTCTTTGGATTTCCATGACTTTTAGTGAGTAGCTCCTTCTTGGATCTTGAGATATGGTAGGCTAGGGTTAGATGTAGGGTTGTAATGGATGTTTTGGCTAGATCTTGGCATAGATTTCTGTTGGGCGCCTATATGTTCATACAAAACAAGAAGGCACCGAGAACGAAGCTTTAAAATTTATAAAAGCCCGTTTCCTATCAAGCACACAATCCGCATGTGCACGAATATGTCATTGTAGTACTTTGGGGTCGAACCACAAGGAGCAAACCTTAGCTAGATGGATCTAAGGTTTGGAAATACACACTCAAGCCTAATCTAAGCAAATAAGAAAGTTTGGGTTTTGTTTGGGTTTTCTTAATTATCTAAAAATAAAAGAAAGGCAAGACAGCAAACATAAACTTAAAAGATGCTAACTTGAAAAAAACTATGAACTAAGATGATGGACACATAAATGTCATAATCAATCCACTTAGATAGATTGTGATAAAGGTGTTAGATCAAGCTATTGAGCACAAATCCTAGACCAAAGGCAACACTAGCCTAATCCACTCTCATGGCAAGAGGCTATTTTCTTATCAATCGCATTCACTCACGCTCACGCTTTATTGCAAATGATAAATTGATTAGAAATCATTAAGAGCAACCCCATATAGTCACTAATCAATCTAGCAAACAACTCTTATTGGCTATATTGAAATAGCAAGTATTTGGTTTTCCTAGACATTTCATCGAACACCTCTCGGGCAATAAAATGCATACTAGTCTAGATCTTAGTTCGCTACTCTAAAATCTAGCATTACGCACTCCTAATCCTCAGGAAACTTAATATTAGCCATCCCTAACACCATATCATAACCTAGTCTAAGTAGATCTAAACATCCATGGTGCCATCAAAAAGAACTACTCACACAACATAGAGAAGAAAAAGAAAAGAGATGAAGATAAAAAAGATAGATTTCATAGATAAAGATAGGGTTTGATCCAAGATCCAAACTTAAAAGAGAGACTCTTGATCTTAAAGATCAAGAGAAAATACAAACTTGAAAGTTATAAAAATGTGTTCTTTTCTTAGAAAATGGATACCCTCATAAAAATAGGTTAAGGGGTATTTATAGGGTGAAGAAGGGTATTTTTAGGGCCAAGGTTGTTAGCCATCGACCCATCCGATTGATGGGAGCTAACCCAGGGTCAATGGCTGGCAACCTTCGGTAGAGGGAGTGCCATTTACTGCATCAGTCGTTGGCTATCGACCCTAGGTTGCTTGCCATCGATCAGATGGTCGATGGGAGCTCCCTTTGGGCAATTTTGATGGCCTCTTGATCCTCTTTGACATCTTGTTTGATCCCATCTTTTCCCAATGCTTCTATCCTTTAATTCCCTTTTATTCTTGGTCATTTTTGCTCCTAGAATCCATCATCTCAAGCTCTCAAAGTGCTCTCCAAGGTTGTACCTACAAATGCAAAGAAAATGCATGCAAATGCAAGATATCCCTAAACTAGACTGTAGACTCAAAATAATGCATTCTAAGACTTAAATGCAATATTTACAAACTAGATGCATCTAAAACATGAAAGAAATGAGTTCTAAAATGCATTAAAACCTATGTACATCAACTCCCGCCGACTTGCCCTTTGCTTGTCCTCAAGCAAACAACAAAGATAAAATCCGGAAGCGAGATTTGAAAATGAGAAGCCAAGCCAAAGTACGTCTAGAAATGCCTTGAAACCAATGTCCGAAAGAGTAGAATCTTAGCCATACTCATCACAAGAACTATCTCTAGGAACCTAAGTTAAATATCCACATACCATCTCATTCACCTATCCCTTAACATTCAATTAAAGTCATGACATGCGGTCTTTACTTATGGGCAAGAAGTCTCAATCCATTCGGCTTGAAAATAAAAGGGGATGAATAATTAAAGAAGTGTTTAAAGGAGGTTTCACTCAATTTTTATGGTGGTTTTCTCTCAAAAACAAGTAATGCAAGACATATGGCAAAATCAAGGTAGTAGCCGAACAACTAATGTATACAAAGTTATTGCTTCCACTAGGCTACGAACCCTGATTCCCATAAATCACCTACACTACCCGGATGTGTTTCCCTTCTTAAAGCTCTAGAGATCAAACCTCATATGCCCTTTCTTAGCATTATTTTCAATATTTCCCAATGAGATCAACAACTCTTTTTTTCGATTTCTTTTCTTAGTTCTAAGAGACCCTTTTGTGATTCTATCAAACCCTTTTTTCTTCTAGCAATCCGCTTTTATTATCTGTTAGGAGCCACTATCACTAAATCAAAATCTTTGAATCATTTTTCTTTTTCTTTAAAATCCACTAGTGACTCTCTTAACAATTCTTAAACCTTGAGACTTATGCTAGGAATTTATAAGACATCGGATCTCTTAGACTCTTTTCTTTAAACACTCTTTCCCTTATATTTTCTCAACTATGCTTGCATAACTTCTCTATTAAGAGCAATCTTCTCAAGATTTTAACACTAGACTCACCAAGAACAACTCCCAAACCCATGTATCAATTGAAAGACCCCTTCCTGAAATCTAGTTAACCTTAGAATGAGGTTAACTCTAAGGAACCACTAGACATTGTCGTTAAACTTCAATTTACACGAGTTTTTGCCCATGTGTGCATTTTCGAAAAGAGGCCTCACATTCAAACAATAAGGAAGGTTTAAAAAGAAAGGTTTTGGGTTTTCAAGATGGGGAAAGTACTCTTAAAATGAGAGTAGTCACTTGAGTTAAGAAGAGTTGTAAAATAAGGTCAAAACATAACTCAAGTGTTTAGTGTTTTACCATAAAAAGTACTTCAAGACCATAAGCAAGAAAAACTAGTCACAATTAGGTTCACTTAAGTGGGATAGGTTTCAAATCCAATAGGCTTCAATTTTCACAAAGAGTTTCGAGAAGCCAATTCAAAGCATGGATTTTCTAAATTTTTAAGTGGTTCAAGCATCATAATATTACTAATGAGGGCACAAAATTGTAAGCATGACTAAGTCTACTTACAAGGCGAGGTTCTCTATGGAAAATGCAATCTAATATGCTCTAACCATCTAAGTATTCACAAATGTATGCAAACTATATGCAAATTTTAAAAAACAAATTGAATTTTTTTTTTTGAAATTTTTTATTTTTTTTGGTTTTTTATAAATCATAGCTATTAACAATACATGACTCAATATGCATGAGAAAGATAACATCAAAATTAAAATAATCATTAGTTCCAAGGCTCTTCCCCCGGACTTAAATTTCACCGTCTCGATGAATTCTAAACCGTGAGACTCGCCTTTAAAACAAATAAAGAAAACAAAAATATGAAATGGTATTTACAATGGTTGTAGGTGGTACTTTCTTCTTTTATTGTGAGCTTGGTTTGGTGGATTCTCTTCTCTTCCTCATTCGCTTGTAGGTCTTCAAGTTGGGGTTGTTTCATATATGCTCTCTCTTCTCTCCCAACGACATTAGGGCTTCCGCCGTTATTGGAGTGTTTTCTTGAGCAATGCTCCCTTCTATTTGTCCGCTTCCCAACTATTCTTGCCTTGTTTGGCTTCGAGCCCCGATGAGTTGCCTCCTTAGCTCCTCGATATCGCGGTTCACCTTTTCCTAAAAGGCTCTCATTTCTTGTTGTAAGGCTTGGAAGAGTTCCTTTTCCCTTGTTGTTTGTGGAATGAAGGGAATCGGATTGGCGGTGGCGCTTTTGGTGGCGATGGAGTTGAACATGCTGGATTTCCCACGGGCTCTTAACATCCTCACTTCACTTGAGGCTTTTGTTTCTTCTTCTTTGCCCAAATGCACGAAGATGACGTTGTCTAAGGAGCCTATGCTCGTGAGCTTATCGCAAGGGAGGAGCATATACACCTTCTTTCCGGTGTTAAACTCGTGGAAGATGTGCTCCATTTTCTTGGTTGTCTTGCTTACTCGGAGAAACCGCTAATTGATGAGGGCTTGAATTTGTATGCGGTCTCTTACCTTGCTCATTTCTCCCAACGGTACTCTAGCCTTCTTGAATAAAGTCGTTAGGAAACTCCCAAAAAGGATTGTTGGAAGGGTCGTTGTCGTAACCCATTTCCCTTAGAAGCTCGCCATGTGTCGGATGAAAAGTACCGCTACATTTATTTGAGCTCCAAAGTCATCATCTTCCGCAGATTCCTGCCATTGCTCCAAGTCGTCCCTAAGTCCACAGAATAGAAGAAGCGCCTCGCTTCGGTGGACTTTGTCAATTTCAAATCTCGCAAAAAGAGTGTTAGCCAAGAGCTTTTGAATATACCGTATGACCGGATTCCTTATTCTTGAAGAATTTGGATTGGCGTTTGTGAATTGATCATCGGCGATGAGGTCCCAAAATGCATCGATTCCATCCCAAGTAGGGAACTTAGCCTCTTCTCCTTGTGGTAGACCATATGCTTCACAAACATCAAAGAGACTCATCGAGTACTCTTTATCCTTAATCTTGAAGTTTAGGTACCCATATCTTGCTCTTAGCCGAGATGGCACATTGTAGATAACCCTCATTGTCGCAAGAAAATCCTTCACCTCCTCCTCATAGTGTGGTTCTCTTATATCAATTAAACACCAGAGACTCATCCCTTCAAGAAGGTAGCTCACTTCTTCCTAAATTCCCATGCCTTGCAATATTCTTTTCTCCATGAATTTTGTAGGCAAAAAAGGTTATGTCCTCGAAGTATCTCCTCTCCTCCCTTTCTTCCTCACTCCAATTGGCATTTGTGATTCATAATGGGTGAGGTGGAGGTGTTTTTGAGATTGGGTGAACTCCACATGTTCGCTCTTGAGGAGATTTTGGTGGCATTTTCGCCCTCCTTGAACTTGTTGCACCTTTGGAAGTTGAAGCTATCTTTGAGGTTGAAGCTCCTTTAGAAGTAGAAGTTTGGTTGGACTTTCCTTTTTGTGCTTGAGCTCCCTTCTTTCCTCTTGTGATTGGTTTTCGAGCGGTGTTTTCACCTACAATCTTTAAAATTTATATAACCTAACAACCGCTCCTAGCCCGCAAGATTGACGGGGTCTAGTTGTAGTAAGAAAAATATCGTCCAAGGATTGAATAGTTTAGAAGAGTTTAAACAAAGAGAATGACACTAGAAAAACTAGTCTAGGGAGCAATCTAGTAAGAGGTGTCACAAGTCTCTACTAGATCTATCCATAGCAAGATAGCAATCATAAATAAAAGCAATATTTAAAAGAGCAATAAACAAAACACAAAGCAAATAAGTTGTAAGCAATAAAAGAAAAGTGGATCTCAAGATAGTGGCAATGGGTTCGGGTTCAATCTAAGCAAGTAATGACTTTCCTAAGACTTTATTCAACAGTTAAAGCAATTCCCTGGTCAAGGATCCCCTCATTATCGACCAACCCACTCTCGTGACGGGGGTCTATTCACCCATACCCACTACAAAGCTCACCTCTTGGATTTCGCCTATCTAAGCAAGTAAGTGATATTGTTCCTCAAGCCCTTATAACCATCTTGCATCTTGGAATCCCTTTAGGAAAACTACTCCCGTAGCCCAAGATGAAAAACCTAAACCTTGTTCACTCAAGCATTTCATCGAACACGTTGTAGGCGTCCATTAGCAAGCAATCTTAAGTTTGAGAACAAAACAAGATTTAGCAAGAATCTATGCCCAAACGTAGTCTACTAGTCTATTACAAGCTTAGATCTAACCCTAACCTAACCACATCTCAAGATCTAAAAGAAGATCTACTCACTAAACTCCATCGAAATCCAAAGACATAGATATGGTCTTTGAGCTTCCAAAGTTTAGAGAAATAAATCTAAGAAGAGAGAGAGAGATTAAAGAAGAGATACAAAGATCTTTTAAATCAAATGTTATTACAAAGTTTTGATCTTTAGAAATGTAGAGAAATAAGATAGAGATTGTCTTTTTTTGTTCTTGAAGCTTAGATGTCTATTTATACTAAACATGGAGTGGAAGAAGCCCTAAAATAAAGGGTTTTTGCGTCCATGTTGTCAGCCATCGACCCATCTGGTCGATGGGAGCCTACCCAGGGCCAATGGCTGGCAACCTACAGAGGAGGAAGCCCCATTCTCTGTCTGGGTTGTTGGCCATCGACCCAAGATTTTTGGCCATCAACCAGATTGTCGATGGGAGCTCCCTTGGGCAGTCTTGATGGTCTTTTGCTCCACTCCTAGCCTCTCTTCTCCATTATTTTTAAGCTCGAATACAACTTTGAATCCACCACTAGAGCCTCCGAAAGTCCATCCCAAAAGAACACCTATAAATGCAAGAAAGATGGATGCAAAATGCAATATGAACCAAACTAGACTCAAGACTCTAAATGATGCATTCTAAGGCTAATATGCTTATTTAAAACCTAAATATGAATGGAAACTAAGCTAAAACATACTAAAATATGCATGTGATTGTATGTACATCAACACCCCCGGACTTTTCCTTTGCTTGTCCTCAAGCAAACAACAAAGAACAATCCCGAGAACGAGGTTTGAAAACGGGAACTCAAAACCAAGAAAAATGAGAAATGATTTATGC